>DF241078.1:0-75000 GCA_000507305.1 Breviolum minutum Mf 1.05b.01
CCCCCGTACCCTCCGAGGTTGAACCCCCTTTTTTTCTCCCATGAATCCCGGCATCCTACGAGGTGATTTCATTCTCTCCTAACAACAGCGACAACAAAAAAAATATGTGTTTGGCCTTACAAATAAAACGCCACGCTGTGAACCGAACAACATTTGGATGAATTTTGGACGATCCAAAAATCAAAATATATAAAGAAGCAAACATTAAAGACACATTATGTCACCTCAACTTATTTTTTGTCACACCCTGCAAGTGTGGTCACATGAATTGAGTCTTCATGTCATCATATACATAATAAATTGGCTTTAATGATTTAATTGGTAATTCAATCTCATTCAATCCAATTCATTGGCGAAGTTTGAGCAAACGTCTCTCTATTCTTGACCTTCCCCAAGAATGCATGGTGCTAAACAAAGTTGGCCAACAAACAAAATCTGTCGGTTCAACCGAGCTTGGATCGCCCATCCCCCCTATCTTTCTTAAAAAATCTCCGTTGCAAAGCGCTGGCCATCGAAAAATCCTCGGAAAAAACCAAGCGCTGGTCATGTAGTCGACGGCTCGCCTTTACAGTACTGAAGTGGTTTTCTGAACAACCTTGCAAAGAAGTGATACATTTTGAAAGCCTCTCTGTATATCAAATCATTTAGATATCAATTATGCATATTTCGATGTATTTCATGAACATATGCACTCCGTAAAACTAAGATAGCACCTGAAAACGGATGGTTGGAAGATCACTTTTCTTTTGGGAAGGCCTACTTTCTGGGGCTATGTTAGTTTTATGGAGGGTAAGATGATCATGGTCCTACAACATTGCAATGTCTGCATATGCAGGAGATGAAGTGAAGTTGCTCACAACAAGGTCTAGCAGCATGCAAAGGCCTACACATCTCAGTGAGTAAAACAAGTTGATTTCGAACAAAAAACCTGCTGCGTTTCGTCAATGAATGTGAGATGATAGTCGAGTTTTGGCAGTCCACCAAAGCAATAAACATGATTACAACATGACACCCCCAAACAAAGATTCATAGCAGAGCTTGGACACAATTCAATTCTTAAAGAAGGTAACATGGTGTCTAAAGTGGGAAGTATTTTCAATCGCCATTCTGGTTTCGACCTCAAAGGCAGCTTTAAAACATGTTAAAACCTCAATTGTTCAACACCTAGCAGCTGACTTTTGGCATTCCGAACGTCAGGCCATAACTCAAAACCACCTGACTTTTGGTTGTCGATCACCACTTCCTCTGGAGTTGACTACGGGAATCTTCGGATGAATTCACGTCTGGCACTTGCGGAGGTTGACATCTGGCATGCCACTGTCATGAATGCTCGTGCGATCTGATGCACATTGACTATACCTGGTCGGATGAACCTAGACCTGTGGTGAAAAAATATTGAAGATACCTATATAGTTATGAGAGGGCAATTCTGCCTGCCACTTTGGGTGGCTTGGGCTTGAACATTAGCAAACAAAAGATGCGATCTTCAACAAAAACATCATTGCCACAGCCAACAGCAGTGGCAACTCTCTGCAACTGCGCTGCCGACTCAGGTGCGGCCACGAGGTGTTTGCGCCAAAACGCGGATGGCTCGGGTTGCTCCTCTCTGGGCAATAGCGCCGAGCCTTATGGAATAATGGCTACAAGGCTACAACCCAACCCAACGAGATAAGGTTGGGAATGGGGAACCCACAATTTTTGGAAAGGACAAGAATGGTGATTATAGAGAACCCCAAAATGTGTGTGTGTGTGTGTGTGTGTGTGTGTGGAGTTTTGTTTTGGTGGTGTGGCGACAGTGGTGATTTTCTCTTGGACAACAGAAGGATTTCGGAATCTTTCATATAGGATGTTTATCTAACTAGAGGATTTGTATCGTTTTCTCGGTTACAAAATGTTAATACGTATAGCTAAATGCCTCGAAAAAAAGACAAATATATGAATTCATCTTGAATATCACACTATATGACCATATTTCATTATATATATGGTACTGTTGCCCTAAACGGTGTTGTTCTTTGCTTTTTCTTGTCTTCGAAGCGGAGTTTCAAAACAAGAACCATTGGGGACTTTTGTCAGGACGAGCCACATAGCCACTTTGTCAAAGCCCTCGTGACAGGCTTGAATCAAACCTGATGGACCGAGTTGATCGTCAAAAACGTCTGACATTACGAGATGCCCCTGAAGATTGACCCAAATTCAAGGATGGCCCACCCCCGTGGTGTGAGAAACAAACAGACGTCATCCTGTTTTTTTTTGAAATTGCAGGAATACACAGTTAAGAAATCCTCCTTGAGAGACAAGTAGAGGGCCGAAGCATTGATGAAAAAACAAATTTGCAAGGGTATCTCACGCATGCATTGAACACATTGACACGTACGGTATTAAAAAAAACATGTTGCGATAGTTACTTTGTTTGAAGAAAAATCATCTGCCGCAAATATACCACACCTATACCGTATAACCATCCATTTTTTGGAATGTTTACCTACATTTACCATGAAAAACAACGAAAAATGTCATCTTATTTCAGCTTAGCCACCGTTTTCATCGAAGATCAAGGAGCGCAATTCTTCATTGAAGCGTTCCCTGAAGCGTTGAAGGGCGTCGGAACAGCCCGTGTGTTAACATGCCTTTTAAAAGCCACCCCTGGACTTGCAGGATTTCCTTGGAGGGGTTGAAGTTGAAGTCGTCATTATGTAACAAAAATGGATTCTCCCCATTGGATTGAATGATTCAAAAGGTCACCACTATTTATCACCGAATGTCTCCAACAAAAACAAGTTCAGCAATGGAAGCCAATACGAAAGAAAGTCCATTGTTTGGTGGTTCTCGTTCACACCTTCATCAACTACTTTTTTGGCATCCATACTGATTCAAAATCACCAAGAATTTGCAGATCACTCAAACACCGTTTGAACGAACTGGAGGATACAAACATGTCACACATCAAAATCATGTCCCGATAGACCCATGTGAAGTAAACATAATGAACGTTGAGTACACACTGTACTTCTTCTGAAACACAACAGGCCGGAACAATTGTTACGTTTAACTTACATGTTGTATCTCCAACAAAACCCATAAGAACAGTCAGATTGTGTGTGTACAACTGTTCTTGTTCAAAAACAATTCTGGCCACCTTTTCATTCATTCTGCCAAGTCACTTATCCAGAATCTTCGATAAAATCAGTTGCGTATCGGAGGCATTGGAAGCTTTCATGGTCTCCACCTCCGACAAAGATCCCTTGCGTCCTTAAACCTGTCAGCCTCCCTGTAAATAATAGCCAAAAACCCATGGAAAAAACAGGCCATCTTAAAGGACATGTGTCATCCTCAAATCATCCAAATCCCCATTGATTTTCAAGGGTAGACGGGTAGACTCGCGATTTTAGTTTCAGGGAGGTGTAACAAAAAGCTGAGATCTATTCCGCACAATCAATTCCATTTAGGTGATTCAAATTGATCTGTTACCACAAAGCATATCTACAAACCTGCAAAAAATCCTAAGGCCTTAGGTAAAAGGACTCTTTATAGGGTGAACGGTGAACGGTTTGGTCACTGCCCACAGCAAGTTTGAATGATAAACATCATCATTCAAGTATCAAGTATATATATATATTTATTTATTTATTTATTTCAGATATTCAAACAAATTATCAAAAACATAGAAATTCACATAGGTATGTGATATTTACATATTCATACTGCAACCCTCCAAACAAAAACGTCCCAAAACGGTGACTACAGTAGTACGGTTCATCGAATCGTCCAGTACCAACTTGGGGGCAAAGTGACGGTGGAAAAAAACGGCTGCGGATCCTGAAAAAGACGTGTTAGCAGCGGATCCACCATGGGAACCCAAAACCTTCATTTTTAGGGGGTATAATCCATATTTTGGGGTGAAAAACCTTCATTTTTCATGGTTTTGGGGTCCAAGGGCAGACAATTGTTGGTATATTTCATTTCAAAACCTCCTCCACCAAACATGTCCAACTGCTTTCTTTTTCTCACTGCTTAAAATTTTAAAGCAGGTGTTTACCTTCAATTCACGTTTGACGAGCCATGTTTCATTGAGGAGTCTTGAGGATATTTCAAAAAAAATCAGGCTCGCCTCAACACATTTTTTTGAGAAATCGGAAAAAAACCGATCCCTCAAAGATTGAGATTGACTCTTCACATTTTCCAGCTACCAACGGCACCATGCGATTTTGTCTTTTTTTTAAAATCTCCGGCAGTTGATAAAAAGGGAGGAGAGGTCAAGGTCGTCAAGTTTCCTATCTGTTTGTTCATGTTTCCTCCCCCCTGGGCCTTCAATCCTTGTAGCCATCCTTCCTGGGAGCTGACAGCGCGTGCTTCTCAGTTGAATGTTTTAAAGGTTGGTGAAAACTAGTTGGTGGTTTCAACCCATTTGAAAAATATTAGTCAAATTGGATCATTTCCCCAAGTAGGGGTGAAAAAAAAATTGAAACCACCACCTAGAAAAGGTTGTTTGTTGGGGGAGGGGTCATGTGCTTGGCGCATGTTTTCCAAGAACCCTTGGAATCTGAAACTCAAACCAACATACCCAACATACCCAACTAATCTTCAGCTGCATTTTCTTTTTGCAACACACTCCATCTAGTGATATGGTATACATAGCATTTAAATCACCATGATTCCATACCCATACCATCCATGTATGGTATGGTTACTTGCATGAATGGTTGATTTGTATGGTAAATCTAGGTAAATATACCATACATGGATCATGGATCCTATAAGATATGATACAACTACACGCTTGGGGCATCTTTGCGCCCTAATCTAAAGCGGGTCAAAGATTTCTTCAACGGTTGCCTCCATGAAGCTGTAACATCTGGACACCGAGGGTCGTGTTCCTTCAAGTTGGCTTCTGAATAGATGCCTTGGGAAACATCAACAACAACAACAACAACAACAACAACAACAACAACAAGAACGGATGGAAATCTCGGCACCATAGAACAGAAACTATAAAATAAGAAGTTAAACACATGTTTAACAATATGTGTTTGTTTCTCAGCTGTTCTTATATAAGTTGGTGCTGAATAACGCTATACACCAAAAACAAACCGTGTGAGCTATAAGCCTGCAAGTCAAATTCCACCCTAGAAAATTCACGTTTTGAACCCAAAGTCATGGAGGTTTGGTTCAAGTGTTTTTTTCCTTCCATTGGGGTGATTTTGAGGTGAACCAGTGAACTAGCCGTTAAATTTTCCTGGGATGTACTTGCAAAAAAACAATCATGTCACCAAGGAGTTCAACTTTTCAAGTTGCTCATCCGTTGTGGCATGCACATCTGTTGTGCTCGATGAATCTCAGCCACACACCAGGCACGGGTGAAAAGCTTGAAGTCCTGATGCAATGGGAGATGAAGGTTGCTCCCAAGGCAAATTTTTGGGAAAACATATCTTCAAATCATATCGAATCTCTACTCAAAGTACTCAACCAACTCCAAAAAATCCATGACTCACCCCACATCTTTTTATAATCATATAAGGTCTTTGAATTGAAAAAGCACAAACAACAAGCAAGTCATCCTTTCAAGAAATCAACAGATTCCCCGCCACGCAGTCCGTATCTACAGCTATAAGCTGCCCAAAACGTTGATTCGATGCAGACAAACAACTCCTGAAGAAAGCTCCGATTCGTTGTGCCAAGGAATCGAAGATTTTTAACAAAGCAAAAATTCTAAGCAACAGGTTTTTGGGGATACCCATGGGGATATCTGGATATCTTGGTAAAATCATAGGACCACATTGGCCACATGGGAAAGTTTTATTTGGCTATCTTTTGTTTGTTTCTGGAATGCAACCTTGGAACGTGAATAATTCGAACGCTCAAGGATCCCATACACAAGTGTCGCTTGTTTGGGAAATTGAGGGAAGAACTACACATCATTATTTGGGCACTTGGGACCTACTCAGCTCCCGACTCGGTTGCCGGGAGCGTCTTGTTGCCCACATATCATGATGTTTCTATCCAATGGAGGCGACTTTTCTGTTGCACAGGGTTTCCGGGTTCCAAAAAATAACTCCAGGTGTTACATAAATAGCTCACCAAATAGTTTTTGAATGTTAAACAACTTAAACCCTCTCCAAAATTAATGTAGTAAGGTTCACGGTTGCTTTGGATCTTGCCAATCCAGCATAGGGTCAAAAAATGTCCAAAAGAGTATGCACAATACTGCTGAATCATATTGACTAGTTCCAAATTACACATCCTGTTGCCGAAGGAATCAAATGTGACAAAGTTCATAGCAACAATGCCAGCCACCCGGTTCCCAAATACAGCACCCTTCATGCCGAGCAACATCATATCATCAAATTTGTTCATTTCACATCTGACACTTTGCCTGTGGCGGATGGCGAGCTCGGGATGACAAATCGCTGGCATCCCGTCACAACCTTTTCACAACATCCCAATCTCACCTCCAAAACCATCGTTTTTTTACCCATGAACTATTCACGATAAGAAGAAAACTTGTAAACTAGATCCATAGGTGCAACAATTGTGATTCAAATTCAGTACTTCTTCATTGGAACACTTCCAAATTGACCTTTTAAAAGAAATGACAAACACAAAGTCCCCCATCTCCAAATGAACTGACTTCGACGTTTTTGTTGGCACAAAAAATATGACTGCTAAGACAAGTGACCCATCTCTCAAAGGCTCCGTGTCACTCCAGTATTTCCTCGGAAGGTCCGGTGTAACGACGTGACTTGGATGTGTCACCCGTTGGCAACAGCTAGTGACTGCCCCAGCACAACACAATGAAGAAGTGACTAAAAATTGAGGTTGGAGATCCTGAAGGTTTTTATATGTTTTTATTGCTGTTCCCTATTATTTCTTCAATTTATATATATATATACACATACATCTTGTGTGAAGGATGTGCTTGTATATGGCATAAGAAGACGTGCTTCCAAAGGGCATGTCTCAAAATTGCCGAGATATGGCACAAGGACGTATCATGATTCTCTCTCAAACCTCAACTATGTAGACTTCCCTTCCTGTCATCCCCCTTTTTTAACACTTGTCCAGCATCCTGCAGGTCGAACAGATCACATTCCATGTATCCTTCACGTGCCCGCTGAGATTATATCTTGTACAAAATGATGCTGATCAGATTTCACCAACAATGAAAAAACAATGCAATCATTCATCATTATATAATTCTCAAGCATTCAATCCTCTCAACATCAACCTCAACCACTTCATTAGTATAAATTATGTTTTTTTTTCTCGAAAAAAAAAGATCTCCCCTTTTTTCCGGGCGAAAAAATCCCATCCATCCCGTCCCCCTCAACACATTCCGATTTCCACACATCTTTCCGGCCAAGGCGTCGGATGTTGACATGAACATGGCTTCGGGACGGTCATTGTTACCGGATCCATCTTGGGTGTGGAGCTGCAAATCCCAGCATGCCTCAGTTGCTTGGAAGCCAACCGTTTAGCCGTTAAGCATGTTTGTTTGGGGGGGGGGAAATGTGAAACCTAATGAACATCAAAGGAAGGTTTATCTTTTTTTTGGGGGTGGGGGTGGGTTGAAGTTGTCAAGAAAATGAGTGTCAAACGTATATGAAATTGAAGGAACTACTGGCAGTGTTGATGATGTGAATGAATTCGAGTCCATGGCTGCCAGTGCTTGGGTGAATAAACAAATGTGGTTTTGGTAAACTGCACCATGCAATGGCCGCTGACGCGACTCTCGAGTCAACCGGTCCAAGGAGCTGATTCACAGAGAAGCAACAAATCCAATACCTTCAGTGTCAGCATTACCCCAGGGAATCCCATCACCGAACGTCAGAGGATGAGCACGGGGTCTACAATCACCTCCGAAAAAAAGAAAGGTAATTTAGGTTCCATGACCATTCTCAGAAGGTGAGCCAGGATCCTTAGGGATAGTAGACAAGAGGATTTTTTCTTCAGATTGCTACCATAATTGAGAGTCCTGCATTCATTGCGACAAAGTCTAGTTTTAGTTCATTTTCCTTACACCCTGGAAAATTCACACTTTGAACCAAAAGTCAATGGAAGATTGGAACATGATGTTCCTTTTCAAAAAAGGGTGATTTTTAGGTGAACCAGTCGAACGTTTATTTCCAGTGGTGTAATCTACAAGTACCTGGAACAACTGTCAGGACCAACACGAAGGCATTAACAGCGACTTCATAACTCTGCAAGTCAGTTTCAGCAGCTAAAAACTAAAAAACCGAGGTCTTTCCTTGCAAACCATTGCACCAGATTGAACCACACATAAAGTATTTTGGATTGCCATGGATTGCCAGAAACCAATGGAAGTTGACTGACCCAAGTCACTTTGTGTCCAGCTTTTTCTTCCAATAGAGCTCAGCACGCAAAGCTGCCAGTTCACTCTGGGCTAAGCGATTGTCGCGTAGCACCTTCTCCTCGGGCACGACAGTCGTGCGATTCGAAAAATGGGGGAATGCTGGAATTAAACTTCAGAGAAAATTCGTGATTCCTACATGGTACAAAAAAACATCATGTTTTTCCCCCACTATCCATGAAACAGCTGACAAAGAAAACAAACTGAATCTGTCAACCGTTAGCCTGAAGCCGAAACTTTGCCGCGGCAATTCACGATTCATCACCAAGTCTCATAACTGGGCAGATCTAACGCATCTGCCACCACTGCGGCCACCAAACATGCAAACCTGGGGACCAAACCCCTTGGCATCGATCTGGCGGTGTGACATGCTATGATTGTGTACTGTTGATGAACAATTATCTGCATTTTTAGATCTATGAAATGGCATGAAAACTCTACAAACCACGGAAAAAAACATGGATCACATTACATATACCAATCGCATCCAATCGCGGTTTTAAAACCACCGGATTTTGTCCACTCATCAGCTGAAACAACCTTCAACTCCAAGGACTCCGAGGTACAAATTGGACCAGCTGTGCGTAACCATGCGATCAGGGAAGTAGGCATCACCCATCAACACCTGTGCAGCTGCACAATCACCGTGAGAACTTCCGCAGGACAATGGAATAATCGCCTGGCACGGTTAATGACATCGGTCCAAAAAAAACCGTTTGGTTTCAAAGCTGAAAGCATTGATTGCCTTTTTTGGGGGGTTGGAAAATTGTTTGGACTACTTGGGAACTTGGAGTGGTAACCAATGGGCTTGAAAAAATATGATGAGCTTTTTGTGGTAGGAAACGAACTACACAAAATTTGATTCATTCATTTGCTTTTGGATGCGTTAGGCATGGCTACATGTCTGACAAACTGAACACAGTATGCGTGCATGAATGATACAAGAATGCATATTCAACCTTATGACTTAGGACTGCCCATATGATCCTATATATGTATGCATGCAGAACCACCTATTATATATAATATATAATATATAGATATATGTAGCATACAGCGCCGCTGGTTCATTACTCTCCAGACAACGAGGAAACCCCTCCCACCAAAAGGGCCCCAATCCTGGATTCCAGGAATCGTAAATCATTCCAAATTATACAGTCAAAACATGAAACCAATTGATCTAAAAAAACGTTTCGGCTCATATATCAAAATAACAGATCAAACGTATATGCTAGCTGCCATAGGCATCAATAATGCACGAGTCATAGGAACAAAGTATATAAGTATAGAAAGAGAACATACAACACAAAACATATATACACTTGTCTAAGTCCCCATGTGACACCAGGTTGACTTCCTTATCCCACGATCATTCTCCTTCCGTCAGTCCTGTCTAACCACATCTTCGGTGGTATGCTTTGCTGGATCGAAGTGGGGCATCCTTTCCTCAATTTCAGCCATTCCAAATAGAAGGGGCAAGAATGGGTAACACCAGAAGAATCATTGGACCCTCCAATCAAGGGGTTTGAATCTGCAAAGCTGTGGTGGGAAATATAGGTCCTAAAAATGACAGCAACTTTTTTGACCAGGAGTCTTAGGGCAGGTTCAACGTGATTATCAACCTTTCGACAAGGAACCTACTTTCGTTTCTTTCAGAAACTGTCGTCAACTTGCTAGGCACAACATACAGTATCATACATCATTACATCATGATGTAATGGCAATCGTGAAGGAGAGGGCAAAATATAGATGTCTGGCCACTTTAGAGAATAGTTCTGGTGACTGTTGCCAGCTACATATGAGGAAATGGGATTTTTTTCAGCTGTTGCAAGAAGGGGGGTGGTGGGTTGGGGTTGGGGCTGAGTTGTTGTTGTTGATGAAACTTTAAAGCCTTGGATCTGAAACCACCGAGCAATGTCATAAAATGTCATCGGCCAAACAACCAGGTTGCTAGTAGCGTTGTTTCACCAGGTATGTGCTGGAACATGACAAAAACAAAAAAACATGATCTATCTACCAACGTGAAACTCTTAGAACAGCTTTTTTTATGTGTAGTAGTGCCGTTTAGGCCGCCAATCCTGACTTCTGGATTGAAATCCCAAGTCAAGAACTATTGGTGTCAACAAAAAGATTTGGAAAAGTCACAACTCATTTAATTTTATTGATGTGTGGGAGGAAACATACATATCAACAAACATCATACACGTCGCAAAACATATACAACAAATCAGGTGGATTCATCCAAGCCCGGCTGAGCCCATCAAGTCGTCCAAGTTTTGCACCAAGTGTCGCTACCAAGGGAACCATAAAAGTCCAACAACGCACGCAGGCCTTGGACACATGGGCACAGAAGATATAGGGAAGTGGTACTCCTTTCTAATCGACCCAAAAATCTTAGGTCGAATCAAGTCTAATTATATATTCCTTTATTTCATTTAACAGAAAAAATCTGCAAAATAAGAAACTGATATAGGTGGAACATCAACAACTGAGGTTTTTTTTCCAAAATACCTTTGTGGGGAGAGGATGATGATGTTTATCAACTCTCAATGTGGCGCCTTTGGGACGCCAATGAGCGTTCTTGCGTTCTTGTTGGGGTTTCCAGCCATGTTCATCATATCTTGTCATATATGATTCTGGAACCTGCTCAAAATGTATATATGTATAACTATAACTGTATAACCCCTTTGAAAAAGGAGCATCATCTTCCAAAAAAACGCAATTTATTGGGGTTCCCATGTTGGTTTTTCCAAGAGGGTGATAGGATCAAACATCTTTGGAAGGAAAAGCAACTTCTTGAGATCGCAGCCCCAACCCTGGTAGAAAACACAGCTGCCAGCTACCCAGAACTGCCAAGCTGCTAATAGCCCTGGATGCTAACTCCAGGGTTTTTTCATCCCATTCCTCGGCCCCATCTTTCCAGTCAAGGCTTTGTTTTGACAAATGCAATTTTCCAATGTATTACAACCCCCGAAGTTTAACGTAGCCCCTGAAAAATGATGCTTGGAAGACTACTGTCTCCTTTTCAGATGGTATATTTTCAGGGGCTATGTTAAACTTCCAGGGAGGGTAGTCCATTGCATGGCTCATAACTACGCCTTGCTATGCCTTGGTTCTTCTGACATATCACTGACATTCTCGAATCCATGCCTAGCTGAAACGGCTGAAAAACCCCAGCCACGCGCCTCATGACCCGTCCGCCACCTCTCTGTGAAAGTTGTGCTCCTCCTTAGCAAGGATGGAATTGGGAGCAGGTGCGTTTCATTGCATTTTGCGTTTTTTTGACATGCATGAATCTGCAAAAATAGTCATCTAGGCAGTGCAAACAAAATCGATACAAGGCAATGAACTCGAACATCAAATGTCTATTCACAGAGAGAGGGGGAGGCAAACAATGCCCACAAATAATATTGCATACATACTATACATATTTACATGTACAGTATATGTTTATTGTATGTAAGATGGATGTTTTTTTCGGGATGGATCAATGAACATATCCAATGGACGGGGGGATACAATTCATGGGTCCAGTAGCTCAAAGCTGCAGGTCCATTGAACTTCAGACAAGTTCATGAGTTGTCTCCTTCAAAACAATCATCCACAATATCCAACAAAAGAGAGCGCAGAAAATGGCCAGTGCATCCCAAATCTTGCCACACCTTCCACTCCCTGCTACAGAATCCTAAAGAAGCTTGCTCCTAAATGAGTTGTGTCCCTTTCACTTCTTCCCATCTAAGTGACGAGGATTTGGAAGTTTGTCGAACAAGTGTGCTCATGGTACGGCGGAATTGTTGTGACGTCGACTCTCCAGAAACCTGGCGGATTTCATTCAGGTTTTTCCTACCAAAAGAGGGTGAGACACATCGCCAACAAAAAGAGAAAAACACATAAAAACAATTATGAAGACATATGAAGACATGACGTGATGCATTGAATTCTTTCGAAATTTCACATGGTACAATCAGCATTTCCAGTAACATTCAACCTAAATCAATCAAGGTCAATTAACACATGCAGCTTTTTTAGGTTTCGGCCTCCCTGAAACTAACCTGAAAATAGGGGAAACCGGAAACCCAAAAGAAAAGGATGTTCCAAGCATCCATTTTCAGCTGCGAGCTGTTAGTTTTGGGGAGGGTAACCATACCAAACTGCACTTCGAAAACGGCCTCGGCCAATGAAAGTAAAGATCCAAATCGTGCACAGTTAGTCCTCAGCTGATGGGGGAAACTAGCTGGTGTTTCAAAAAGGTAGCCAAATCACCATGATTGGAGATGAACAGAAAAGTCAATCGTTACATAATTCTAAGTCAAACTATATCACATTCCATTAATTATATAACATGGAATGGTATGAACTGAGGTCTTTGCAACCAGAACTTGCAAAATAATGCTAAGCCATACACTCAACGTTCCTTGATTTAAAGTTGGCTTGACAACAGCAATTATCAACAAACTCCAGTAAAAACAATCGCATGTCTTATTGTCAATATGTTTTTTGTGTGTGATTTATTTCGAACGAACATCTCTCGAACATTCTCGAACCATATGCAAACGCTATCGGCAAAAGCAAAAACTGTGATAAATTCCCAGGGTGACTTAGCCAAGCGACAAAGATGTGATGCACACAACTGCGAATAGCACTTCCTGAGTTTGCAGGGCGCTCTGCAGTGCGTTACTCACAAGATAGACAAATATCCTCAGGTGAATGCAATGTCACGAAGTCCCTGAAAAATAAAGATGTTTATACTCAACAAAGACCCAGGTTGGTGATTGTCTAGTACCCTTTCTCCCATAAACATGGAAGTGGAAAAAATTACCCTAAATGAAGTGGACAAAAACCAACCTTCCAAAGGTTTTTGGTCAATAATTTCATCCACTCCGGGGGTGTGGGAACTGTTTGTGTCTTGGTCAGAAAAAACAATTACACCCCCGGAAAACTAACATGTCCCCCCAAAAAAGGGACTATTTCAATAGGAAATACATCTTCCAACCATTGATTTTCAAGGGACGTTCGTTAGTTTTCAGGGGAGTAACTGAAACTTGAGGAAACCAACCGGACCATTTGACCCATAGCCTGGTGTTTGGCCTTTTTTTGTTTGGCCATGGATCCGCAGTATGTTCAAAGCCTCCCAGGACATTCTCCTGTGCCAACGCTGCATCTTGGACCAACAAAAATACTGTCCAAGAAACACTAGAAATCACGATGTTGAATCAATGAGCTACCCTCCTGAAACTAACATTTTTGCACCTGGAAATGGATGGTTGGAATGCTTGTTTCCTTTTAGGATGGCCTATTTTCATGAGCTATGTTAGTTTCAGGGAGTGTATAGAGATGTTTGGATGGAAACATCCAAATTGCAGAAATGCAAACATCTGCACTGTGCACTTATTGGTTTGGGGTTGTCTATGCTTTCTTCCCATGTATCTGATAAGCAAAGTCCTTTTAGGTCCTGAATCCGCAACAACCTTTCGGGGAAGCTCACGTCTTTAAGACGCCCTGAAGCAAGGTTGGCTGTGAGTCCTCTGCACGAGAATCGTTCAGCAACCACACGATGTGTGCAAGAAAGGCCAAGGCTACAAGTGATAAATTCCTCAGCTCAATAGATGTCAGAATCTGTGTTGATCATGTTGATATCAAACTTCGAACTAAACTAAGGTACCCCGGACCTTGTTAACTACCAGGTTGACGTTTTGAAGGGAAGATCGCTTCAAAGCCTGGTTGTTACTTCATCCCTTGATCCCTCACTTGGTGAATTGGATCCAAAAATCACTATAATATACACCCACAACAGTTCCCTAAGAATCCATATATGGTACATTTACCTACATTTGGTTGATTTTTATGGTAAATGTAGGTAAATATACCATACATGGTTTCTATGGGGTTTAACATGGAACCTGAAAATGATAGAAATTCCCAAAGGAATCTCCTTTTTTCCATGTTGCTGATTTTTCAGGTTTCCATGTTAAACTTTAGGGGAGTAAATAAATATACATATAGATTGGACATTACAATATATCAGGACATGTTTTGGAATATCCAAGGCAAACGTGATGTGTTTTTTCTCTGGGAAATGTGAACATCTATGGTGAACTCTGAAAATTGCTACGTTTTGAATTACCAGGTCGGGTCAGTTTAACATCCAGGAAGTCAATTGACGACGGCAGCCGTGCTTTGATCAGATCATGAAGCCAAAATATCCAGCGACCAGAAACCAGGGGGCCCAAAACCCCATCTTCCCTTCAATCCATTGACCCAAAGGGGATGTGAAACCTTTAGCTTTTGTGGTCACTGGTGTCTCGGAAACCATCCCCTCGCCAAAAAAACAAGAAACAGTGGTGTCTCCCACACCATACGCTTTGAAAACCTCACCTTAGTTGCAAGGTCATGCTGTCGAAAGGGGGGCGACCTTGATGGGGTGGAAACCCGTGGCACAGCAGTTTTGCTTAGCGCCTCTTGAAAAACGGACATGAAGCTAAGTAATGGCCTAAAACATTAAAAACGTCACATGCATATCAAACCAAAGGAAACCTACAACAATTCCAATGTTACATGAGTTCATAATTATTTTCAGCAAGGTCTAGATACAAACCCTTTGACAAACAATTTCAAAAATAAATCCAAATCATATAGTAGAAATCTGGAAGAATAAAAAACTGGTTGGTAACATAGCCCTTGAAAATTGATGGTTGGAAGACTTTCCTTTTGGGATGCCATCTGTTCAGCTGTGAGCTGTTAGTTTTCGGGAAGATCAAACCCACAATTGACACCCCGGAAAACCAACGGCTGGAACCCAGGAAAATCATTTGAAGCAAACCTCCAAAATGTTGGGGGTTCAAAATCTTAATTTTCCAGGTTGTAACCCATCAATAATATGCAATTTATAGGGGTAACTTATTCCATTTATAGGGGTTATGTCCATTCCCTCCCCCCGGGTCACTTACACTTCCCAACCACCAGGTCACTGCTTTGGAAACCAACTCCCTAGCGGCACCAGTGGAGGCAGATCCACCAAAGCTCAACTCCATATGTGCATATCCTTCCGAAGAAAAGACGACATGTTGGTCCGGGGGGTCAATTATTGGGAACATACCCCCCCTGAAAAACTACANGTCCCTTTTTAGGGGACATGTTAGTTTTCAGGGGTGTAATTAATGTATTGGAAACACATATGATACATTGTGAGTCGGCTTTTTTTGAATTTGTATGCTAAAGTTTCATTGTTGTTTGATTGGTTTGAGGGTTGTATTGTTGTGAGTCTTTTGCCAGAGAAGTCGTGTTGTGTTGGATCATCAAATTCCTCAAGGTGTCTGAGCGTACTGTGTGGAACAACTCAATCAGTAAGCGATCTGCACATGCGAAACAACGTATCACACACACAAATATACATATATTCAAAAAAACAAAACATACATTCACATACACTTCCTCCCATAATCATGGAAGGCAAACATGGGTCCCTTTTCAATAGTAGTTACCTTGAAAGCCATTTTCCACTTCCATGATTATGGGAGAACGAGTACAATATATTACACACATGCACAAACTAATATACATAGGCCTGCAACTCAATTCATTTTGTTGCCCTTTGTACTTCGTCCCGTTAAGATATCATTGCCCCACCCTCAGCGTGTGACGCTTCCACCAGTGAGAAACCCACAAAGGTATCAAAATGGTACCTGGCATTATTGGTTTGCACCCCCTGCGCCAGGAAGTAACTTCCAAAATGGAAACTCATATCTTTTTCCAGGTTTGAACTTTGAACTCTTTAGTTTTAAGGAAAGTAACACCCTTTCAGCATCTAACCAAGTAGGCAAAAAATACATCTCCAAAAGGCAAACAAAATTATCATCCCAAGGGTCGTAACGCCATCAAAAAGCCACGAGTCACCAAGACCTTGGTCGAAATGAAGTCACCCTTGGGTAACGTTGAATTTCCTGTGGATGTCTGGGCAATGTTATATCAATGGTTGTTTTTGGTTCCCGGAAAAGGTGGTAGGTAGCATATAATCACCCAATTGGCAATACAGCAATATATACTACCTATATACCACTTATAATTATTGCCTTCTGGGGGGTTACATGCTATGGGAACCAGAAACAACCATTGATTAATGGCGTCCAAATCGGTGAATTGCTATCTGAGCAACTAATACGATAAGGGTCGATAGAACCACGCAGGCTTCGATCACGACCACCCCAAGAATTGGCCATTTCCTGGCGAAGGGCAGTACAGTACTTAGTAGGCTGAAAAGAATCACATTCTATATGATTCGGTCTAGACACTACGCATGTAGGTGGCTTTGTAACTAGCAACAACCTATCACCACATACATCATCTAACAAAACAATATATAACTGTATAGAGTTCTGACATTACTGAGAAAAAGGTGGTGTACGTGTCAGCGAGAATAATTTGAACACTCCCAAATACAAACCAACAAAACAGCATTGCAAGTTGCACATCTTTTGGCATTCTCCGCTTTCTACTCGATGCTACGAGTAGGATGCAAAAACCACTTACAAACTAACTTCCTATTCTAGACCGGAAACATCGAGATTCACAACAATTATTCAACTGAACTGATTGATTTCGTTTCATTCATAACCACCAGCACCAACACTCAAATATAGCTTTAGTTTAGCCTATATAATCTGAATCTAAGGTCCCAAAAAGGAAACCATTAAAAAAAAAAACATGTCGACGGTGAAATCGCCTGAGAACCGCGCTTCAATTTGCTAGGCAATTATACTGTAATCAATGGAGTTTCCTGGTTCTCTTAATAGGTGGTAGGTGATATATATAAGTCCCCAATTGGCAGTATATACCACTTATATACCACTTATAGTCCTTGCCTATTGGGTGATTATATGCTACCGATCCCATCTATGAAGGGAACCAGGAAACCCTATTGATGTAACCATCCGTAACCCACCTATGCCAACAAATCTGCTCAAATGCTGCATCTAAGGAGCATGTGACACTGGATGTGAACAAGGAGTAGAAAAATACTGGCCTCGGACGTTTCAAAAAAAAGATGGTACTATGATCGATCATGATTGATAACAGCAACAAAAAACAACAAAACTCCAGTGATTTGGATTTAATTTGAGGTTCATCCCAAAAAATCTGTCATATAGTCATATCCAATCCAACCAATTAGAGCCACCCTTTTTGCCAAAGGGCTGGATTTTTGTATTCAAGCAATTTTCTCCCCATAGTTAAATAAGGGTTTGATCATCATCTCATGAAAAACCCAACGGATTTTGTGAAGCAAATGTGAAGAACACCTCCAATACTTGAGTCCCCCCCAACCCTGCGTGGAGCTTGCGATCAGTATATCTTTTTTTGTTTCCCAAACATGTTTCCATTATGGTGATAAGGTGAATGGTATGACGTAGTAACGATGATGATGATGATGATGATGATGATGATGATGATGATGATGGTGATGGCCATGAATGTTCCAAGAACACTGTTGGACTGTAATTGGTTTGTTTTGCTTCCAGCCCACATCATTAAAGTGACCTTCTTGGCTACAAAGTTGCGTTGATGAATGGGCAATAGGCAATGTAGCAAACACCAGCTGCTTCAGCATCAGCATCAATTTCACAATGTTGTTCTATATCACAATGATCGTCAGCAAATGACAGATTATTATCTATTCTTAAAATATTGATGATTGATGATAATTAGGAAACATAGTGACATAATGATGATCATACTGTACTCAATTCATTATGAAAAAAACACATGAACTATCAGCACGTATTTCCCGTAATCCCAACAAAGCCCGCATCAGCGCAGAAATGCGAATCTTTTAGCGTACATGACAAAGAACAAGTTTTTGACTGTCAAGAAAGAAATCAAAAGTCAACAAACAATGCAATTCCCTCCAACTGTCAGTAGAAGTACCTTTTTAGCCACCCTGGTTTCATCACAATCAAATGCTCAATGGCTCATGCTAACATGTGTTGACCAAGTAGCAGCAACAAGGCCAAGAGCGAAAGGAATGTACAAAGTCTGTAGGAACCTCATGCATTGCTGAAATCCAAGGTGATATATGTCCCAAACAATTGTTGCAAGCTTGTCAAACCTGTAGAATCGTTCAAAATACAAACACCTCAAGTGATGTTTAACGGCTGCAGCTTGCAATCGCCAATTAATTCCCCGGGTGTTTTTTGCCAATTTCAAGCGTTTAGGTTGTACAAATTTCAAATGGCATATCTTTGGGTACGGCAAAGCTATCTTTCCCCCACTGGGCATGGCTGGCTCACCCTCCAAACGCAGTAGGAGAGGTTTTGGCATCCCGACGTCTTGAATGGGTTTTGACAATTGAGACTCTTTCAGTCATGTCATTTTGAATCGTGATTTTTTTAAAAAGGTGTTCAATCTCTACTTCCTGGAATTTCTTGCCTTTTAAACGGTCCAAACTCCACCGGGGACGCCAGTTTTTACACGCCGGGCTGCTGGGTGTTCAAGGACCGGTCGAAGGCACGTTCCAACATGACCAAGTGCGTGGTGATGATGGAGAAGCCCATAAATTTGTTCCTTTGAGAAAAACCATGGCTTTTGAGGGTTTTTTACCACAATTACAAACAAAATTACACCAAACTGAAACTAAAAAACTTCATATTCATTTGGAATGTCTGAAAAAAAATGTGAAGCCTTTTTTTGGAAAAGCAACTATTTTCAAGCAATTATTTGTTCAGCTTCCATAATTTGTTTTTTTTTCGGTTGTAAAACGAAAGAAGAATTATACTGTCAGTGTTTACATATCTAAATATCAAGCCATATATAACACCACCCAATTTGTAGCTCTGTGATCTCACGACCCCACGAAAACCAAATCTTCACCTTTTGGGTGGATTAAAAATCACAACCTTTTTGGCAATCTTCGGATCCTTTTGATACTGAATTGAAAGATATTTGGAGTCTGTTTACGTTTGCTGAAGCATCCAAACATGTTGCACCTTAAGTTAAAGAATGCAACAAATACATGTGTCAACAGGAGACGTGGACAACACGGCCCAAAACGTCCCATGGTCATTCCCACGGCTTCTTTAAGCCCAGCAGCAACCAGAAAAAAATCTGCCCAAACAAGCTGAGCCAACCAAAAATGCGTACATCTGCCAACAACCTGTCTGGCCACGCGTTGTATCAAATAAGTTTGTGATGTTGAGAAAACGCTTCTCTTTTGTTACATATGTCTGGATTGGAAAAAAAGAAATCCACATGAAACATCTTGCCAACTTGCTATGAGTACATCAGGAATACTATGAGAAATCCAAATACATCCAAATACCCTCCAGGGAACTAACATATCCCCTTTCAAGGTAGCTGGGAAGCTGATTTTCCTCTTCCATAGGTGGGATATCTGCAATACTCAACCTCCTGCAATGTAAGATCTGCATGGAAACCTACCATTTTTGTCGTAGACATGTGTCTTCTTGGTAAAGGGGTTCCGTCCATTGCGGTGAGTATACTCCAATGCATCCAGGATAAGAAAGATCTTGACCAACGTCCACAGCAACATTGTTTGGTAAGCTCTGATGTAACCAAACTCTGTATAGATTATCTTTTGGGATGATGTCACTCGAAATTAGTATAATTACAAATATACAAATACTAGATATACAAATATATATAAGTTTGCAAAACGTTTCCATCATGAAACAAAAGGTCCTCTAAGAAGTTCCCTTTGCAATGCAATGCTGTGAACAAGTTGCATCATCCGTCAATGAATCTACTTTCACGAATATCAAACAGCAAGTGATACCAAAGCTGGTTGGTGCTTTCAACCCCCTTGAAAAGTATTAGTCAAATTGGATCATTTCCCTAGGTAGGGGTGGAAATAAAAAACATTTGAAACCACCACCTGGAAAGACTTATTACTCCAAGTTCCTTCCTTAGCCAAGCAGCCCTCTAAAAGTGCACAACGGGTGGATGGTGACGTGGAAGAGCCAAACATTGATAGCATCTAACCTGGCTATGAAACGTTGTTTGCTGCTCGGTGGGAGTAATAATCCCACAAGCAATGCAATACAAAATCAACCAGTTGATATCATGTAAATTGTAAACGTACTCAAATATTGTATATATGTATATATATATATATAGTCTTCCTGAATTTTGAGTGGTATATACTGCGAGTTGGATTGATTATGTATTCTTGTGTCTATGTGCTACCGTGTGCTTTCTACCCTGTCCCCTTCTTGTCCAAAGCCAGGAACTATAAATTGCTTCATATGAGCCAGGAACAACCATGGAAATGGTGATGTCTCCAGCTATGGAATCACAGGGTGGTACAATGACTCCATCTCACCAAATGTGATAAAAACAAAAACAAAAACGACAACATGGATGTTTCCAAGAATAGGGGTACACCCAAATTATCCATTTTAATAGGGTTTTCCCTTACAAACCATCTATTTTGGGGTACCACTATTTTCGGAAACACCCACATCAACAACAACAACCCTCAAAGCACCATGGGCCCAGAACTTCTGACAAACAAACTACCACAACTTACATCAACGACTCAACGACGACAAGTGTTTTTCAAGTCATCTTCAAGTTACAGGATGTGCCAGCGCATGAGGACCAAAAACGGTGAAGAAAGCCACCAGGTCATCTCTGCATTAATAACCAGACCTCTGCAGGTCATCGATTGGTGCCGGTGAGTTGCTTGAGTTGTCTCGACAACGAATAATATGATGACCCCGGTTTCACCGCCAGCCACAACACGAATCTACGTAATACAGAAAAACATAGGTGGAAGCTGTTGGTTGAGAAAAGATTAAAATGTGTAAGATTTTTTGCAACCAACATATTGTATAAGTGTGTAGGATGAGCAACCAAAAGCTGCACACAAAACATCTGGTTTGCTTCGTTAATGACAGTCAGTGATGTGAGAAGTCACTGAAAAATGCAGATGTCATGATGGAAAGTAGACTTTCAAGTTCCTACATATCCCACCAGGCAAGTCAGAGTTGAATCAAAAATCCTTCCAGCACCATGTCACGCACAATGTTGTCTTGGCTGTTACTGATGTGTTTGCAGTTTCAACCAGAGGAATTTCTCAACTCTGTCCTTTCCGTTTTGTGCATCAGGTGTCAAGGTGAGAAGTGAGAAAGAAAGAAACAAACAAACAAACAAACAAAAAACACAATAAAAAAAACACACCCAGGCACCCATTTTTCCACTGTCATTTCAAAAAATCGAAGAAAAAAAAACACAACAACCCGACAGGAGATATTCTCCACCTGCCAAGGTTTGAAATTCAAGGACAAGAGACGCAAACATATTAATGACATGATGGTGGTGTAGGACATGATGACGTAAGCCTGGATCATGGAAGCTTCCCAAACGCCAACGTTGTGGATGGGATGCTTCATCAAATCTCAACGCGTGCATGGATGGTGCAAATTTTAACTTCAAATTTTGGTGATGCTCCTAAAGCATTTAAACATGAAGACAGTAACTGACATGTCATTCCAACAAAACACAAACAACAACAAAAAATCACAACACAACACAACCCCCTCCCCCCAAAAAACCATGTCATTGATTATGTTCCATGTGTTTTTTCTTTGGTGCTGTTGTGTTGTGTTGTTTTTGTCAGCTCTTTGGATCAGCATGTTGTGTTTTTTTTTGTCCCCAGCTTGGCAAGGCACCACCGGACTGTACTCTTCCGCTTCACATGGCCCGTTGACCAAGAAAGTCATCACCGGCCAAAAGACCTTGGGAGGCGATGGCCCGTTGGGTCAAGCGTTCGGAACTGCTGCGGGTCGATGCTCCGAAAAACAGAAGTTAGGATATAAATGGTGAGTTAGGGTCAATGGGTTGTTTCACCTACTTATTTAAAAATGGGATATGTGTGCCGTTTACAACCTGACCTACTTATTAAATGGGATATGTGTGCGGTTTATAACCTACTTATAAAATGGTATATGTTTTGGGGCATAACCCATTTACTAAACATTGATCCTAGTCTTTTGGGACATCCAAGTCAGTGGTGCCACTTTTCGCCACTTCTTCTGGTCGAATGTCCACTGAAAAAGGACCCGTTGTAAGGAGGATTTCGTTGTTTCATCTTCTAACCATCAAGTTGCAGGGGATATGTTAGTTTTCGCAAAAGGGTGGGTAATGATGTAATATCATGATAGGTCAAAATCACTCATGATAAGTCGCATATAATATACATGATACTATTGGTCATGATTCATGATTGATCTATATAGTATTATATAGTTGTAATATGTATGGCATTGAGGCCATTTGGTATTAATTATCCAGTTACATGGCTTTCATTGCGGTTTGCAATATATCCAATGCCGTGAAAGGCCGAAAAGGAGCATCCCCCAGCTACCCAGCCCGCGAAGTTTGTCTGCCGAGGTACCGCAAAAACTGCCAGAACAGACTCAGCGAACGAGCGGGTCAATGGGCCAACAGAAACAGATACGAAAGGTGCATGTTACACCCGCGAAGTTTAACATAGCCCCTGAAAAATGGAGGTTGGAAGACTACTTTCCTATTGGGAAGGTAACTTCTCAGGGGTTAAGTTAAACATCGGGAGGGTAATTGCAAATCGGCAAAGCAAAATCATTGCGCAAAAAAACATGACCCTTAAATGGAATAATTACAGTGCCATACAATGTGTATGTCAGTATTGAATGGCTGCATAGTTTTATATTCACATTGATGCAGTTGATTGCATATCAAAGCATGACTTTTTTCGGATAGTGTTCAGGGTTAATCCCGAGATCCCGGATCAAGATGAAATGATCCTGGTGAACACTGACAATCTGCAAGAAACCGTTGCGGGGTCTTATAGATTGGTATCAAATGATCATCCAACTGTCCGCCTTGATTTTTTTTCTATCAAGTGACTGCTACAGATGCTCGAAGAATGGCGCGCTGTCGCACCCAAGACCACCGCACCTCAATTACGCTAGGGATTAACTTCGGAGTGAACAATGTCTGCAGCAATATCCTTTTTAGGATCATTTGGGCCTCCCAATGACTTTGAAAGATCTATTAGTATAACTTCTACTGACGCATTAACACACTAGTAAAACAGCAAAAACATCAACAACAAACAACCACCAGCACAACCAACAACTCATTTCCACTCACCCTGTCATCAATGTTTAAGTTCAACTCCGGCAAGATGCAGGGCTATGCAGCGGCGTAGTTTTCACACTGCTACTCGACTCGGTGGAGCTGTCATTATCGCCGCTGTTGCCAGACATCTCTACATCCGTATCAGTAGAAGAGCTCCTTGGGTGTTTTTGTGCTTTCCTTTGTAACAAGTAGAAGGGTTCAACCGACCCAGAAAAAAAAACACTAACTAACATTGTTGTCATGAACTTATGTGTGAATTTGGGAGGATTCATGTTGGGAAGTCTACAGCTAGGGAATGCTAGGGATACGTATGCCGAAATAAGCAGCAAACCGCTCCTACCATGGGCAGCTCAGCGACCTCCAAAATTTGAGACATGCCTGGGAATACTAAAGAAAATTAGATAATTTACTTCCATTTCCATATGTAATGACTGTACATGACTGTACATAAATCTAGTTGTATGAGACATGGGTAAATATGCATGCATGCTACTTGACATATATACAATATAAACATACGGCCATATATATATATATAGAGAGAGAGAGAGAGTGTGTGTAGCTTATATCTGCAAATATACATACATGTAGATACAGTCACCCTTACCCCCGAGAATATTGACCCCTAAACTCTTGGGCATCATTTTCCTGCATAATCTCATTATCGCCGTGTCAACGGTTGTAACCTGATAACGTTCAAAAACCCTGCGATCGAACTGCAACACCAACAAAGAAATAAGGATCCATAATTCTACGTTCACTTAGGTACTTAAAACCGTACTTTGGAGGTGGTTCAACTTAACATGTGTTTTTTGTTGCTACAGTATATGTTGAAAACTCTGGTTGTTTTCAAACCTTTCAAAGACCAAGTGACTCAGCTTCCACCCAATTAAAGGCTTTCATGCATCAAACGCTGTACAATGCTGGAGTCAAATTATAGCCAATTGATCTGTTAATGTGAACCGTGTCAGGTGAAAGCTACTATCTTTTTCACCACCATCCATTTCCAAATCAAGGTTTGAGAAGGCGGTTTCAAAGAATCCATGATATGGAACTGAACCCATGGGAACCTTTAATATCATACTATCTACCTCTTGAATGTTCAACGAGTGACACTCAGCCCGCGACTGAAAATCTATTTTTGTGTTCCCATCTTCGAACACTTTGCTGGAAAAGTCAGTCGATATTCAATGACCTCTTGAGCCTGCACCCGTCAATTGTCAAATCCATATACTTCCCATAGGTATCAAGGTCTTACTGATATTGAATGGATTCTATCTGCTAGTTTACGAAGTATGTAAACCATCAGTTCAAGCTGCAACCGGGCTGTTCAAATCCAAACATTGGCAATGCGAAAGGAATGCAGGTGGACACAACTAATGGATGAATCGGCATGTGCAACTTACAAGGGTACAAGTTTGTGTCATCACAATGTCCCACAGCAGTTGCACCACAAAAACCTACCTTTGTCCCAAGATTCTTTGAACATGGACCTTCCATGGTGTCCATCTCGCGCATTTCCAAAAAAAACACCTGGTAGCTATCAGAAACCCAATATCCATCACACTTCCTAGAAATGAACAATCAGCACGAGAGTTTCTTTCTAAATCAAGGGCGTGGTGCGTCAAGATCACCGGGTGAAAAAAAAAACGTCCGTTGCCCCAGGGGTCCCCTGCGCCAGCGGCTGCTGATGCGCTTTCCTGCAGCAAAAACTTGCATTTTATTTTCTGATGGTTTATTTACTACACCTATCAAAAGCAAACTCAAACATATGTTCTGGAACCTTGTGTGAAAATGTCATGTTTTAACTCTTTGATATTGAATGAAACTCCTTTTCAAGTATCTCAACTAGTTGGTGAAGTGTGGTGGTTTGGGCCTATTCTAGGAATTCCCTAAAGGGATAACGACTTAGGGTATACCTCGTAAGCCGCCACCATTTACCACCAACCCTACCCCAACACACTCCACGGTGTCACCTGTCCACGTGTGGAGAGGACCATCACCTCACCTGTGGGAAAAAACAGCTTGGTTCAAATGGAATCTACCAACAAATAAGAACTCTACATATGTATAGATTATAGATATTTATATGTATATATCTCTCTCTCAGTCCTGCTCCTACTCCTACAGCTAGTCTTTTGCTACTACTATAGCTACTGCTACTATCATTCTACTACTACTACTACTACTACTACTACTACTACCAATGCCACTACTATGTTTACTAGTGCTGCTTGCTGGGAGAAGGATACTTACTCTTGAGGATCTCGTGTGGATAGAGAACTGCAGGACACAAACTGCTGGGAGAAGGATACTGTACTATTCAGGATCTCAGTCAGTATCAAACTGCATCACATCTATTCATTTCTACCTCCCCGCAAACACCCTTACAGTAAACTTTAAATCAAATTTACAGCAACTTAATGGTCAACATATTTATCTAAACTTCATGGTACCGGATGCATCTGCTGGTTCCATCCTTCCTCCCAAAACGGCTTCCACCTGCATCAAACTCAATGTCCTTGGCGCGACTTCTGTATTGTTTCAGCTTTGTGAGGTGCAGGCGGAGGACGAGGATGATGAGTATGAGGAGGACGAGAAGTATGGGGATGAGAATGGCGATGAAGATGATGAGCTGGAGGAGGATACAAGACCGCAAAGGATGCTGATGAGAATGAGGATGACCAGCAGGATGAGGATGTGAGGCTGATGACGCTGATGAAGATGTGAGGATGATGAGGATCAGGAGGATGAATCGAACCCTATCATGGACCCTTAAGGGTACCCTAAGAACCCCCCCCCCCAAAAAAAAAATGGATTAAATCGCCTAAAGACCCCCCCCCCCTTTCTGTGACGAAATTAATTAATGGACCAACCTCGGCCCCCAATATGTCACTGCTAAAGCCTCCAGCTGGAAAATTAAATTCCAGCTTTCGTAACCAAAGCCCCTCATTCAAATTATATATACCTCTTCAATATCAAAGAGTCACATGATAAAACGTTAAACCACGTATTAAAAAAAATTATGATATATAATAGAATTTAAATACATAATATGTATGTAAAAAAATAGGTGTTGTACTAATATCAAATATTTTCAAAACCCAAACAGAAATGAAGTCTTTTAGTGACTCACACCGGGACCTTCCCACCAGGTTATCAATTCAAATTGTCCTGCTGGACCATAGGCTGCTCCATGTTCTCTTCCTCTGGAACGATCTCCTGAATGAGAAATGAATGTGGGAGCATTACGCTCCCCTTTTTTGTGCAAATGAAAGATGTCCAATGCATTTGAAAATTTCACAGGGATATCATGATATCTGCCAAATTTGTTGTATAACTCCTAGACCTGAACACAATTCAAGGCCACAAAACTTCCCACCAAAAACCCACTGATTCTGAACGACGAATCGGAATGGTTTTTTGAATATACAACTTACCATTACAGCCTGTATCAGCCTGTGAAACCGTTGTAAACAGGCTAACTGCTGATGATGGAAAAAATCATGCACCAGTTGATACTGGTTGGTGTTTTCAACCCATCTGAAAAATATGAAAAATATTAGTCAAATTGGATCATCTCCCCAGGTAAGGGTAAAAATAAAAAATATTTGAAACCACATGAAACCACCACCTAGTGATCGGTAGTTTATCCCATTATTTACAGGGTTTTATGCATCCCAGATGGAGCTGGATTTCTTCCATCAACAGTATGGATAGCAACTTGGCAGCGCACCTTTTGTGAACACCTCCTGCCAAACACTTGATAAAGATCTATATTTGGATGCATCTGGTGTCTACACTGACATTGTTCACCGTAAATTCTGGCATACAACTAGCTTGGGATAGAACCACCTTCAAAAAAAAACAGTTGCCAGCAAAACCTTGGAAAAAAACCCATTGAATCTTCATTCTCCATGGTGTTTGAGCATGTAAAATGCTAGATCAAAACATATGTTGCTCTCTAAAAGAATCCCCAGTGAAACTTTCCGGTCGAAATCGGCAAAACATAACACCCGCAAAAATTCGCCTCCTGCAATGGAGGTGGCCTCAAGACAAAGGAACAACAACCATGTTACAATTAGCACAAATGTAAAAAAAACAACAACTATTGTACTTATCTAAAAAATATATATAGACATAGGTCATAAATATTTTGATATACAACGCGTATTACATTGTTTAAGACTCAACTGCATCAGTTTTTCATCGTTCAACGCTCTGTCCAGCACAGCTCTTGAGTTGCCCCAGCGCCATGGAAAGGCTCGCCATGCCCACCTAAATGCTGCCACTTCCCGGGTGAAACTTTGTCTGGGTTTGGGTTCCTTTCAACAAACACCTGTTTAAGACAACAACTAGTTGGTGGTTTTAGCCCATTTCACACATAATAGTCAAAATGGGTATCTTCCCCAAATAGGGGTGAACATAGAAAATATTTGAAACCACCACCTAGACAAATATATCCACGTATTCTTAGAATCATGCCTTTGTAAATAGAAAGAAAACAAGAGTATACAAAACCAAATGAAATAGCTCCTTATCCGACATGGTCAACACTTCCTGAAAATGTCACTCCCATGAACCAATTAATCGGAGCCAAGTAACCCGAAGACGGCGCGTCTTCATGGGCTCGGTATCACCCTCCTCTGAAAAGAGTACCACCTCAAATGGCAGCTCCACAAAGGATACAAAGAAACCAACAATCTTGCCAGCTATATATGTATATCTTATATACAAAATATTTTTATGGGAAGAAATATCTCTTAGGCAACATAGCCAGCTACCATTTTGGTTGTTACCTGGGAACAAGATGGTGTTTTATCAATCAAGACGGATTGTGTTGGCTACGTGGGAATCAAACCAATATGAATAGGATGCTCAGAACCAAGTACCATGAATATTTGCCTTGCAAAGAGCAAGGATGGCCAATATGGTGATGTTTTTTTCTAGTAGCCTGTTTTTGTTGAATCTTGATGATGATGCACCTACACTGCTGATACATGGTATCATCTCATATTTTGAAATATGCTTTGCCTTTTGTTCCCTGACCCCATCTGACTTTGTTCCACTGATCCATTCAACAGGTGGCACATCTCTTAACCTCCACCAAAGGCACACTTGAAAGTCTTGCACGCAATTGGCAAGGTTTCAACTTGGCAATAACGCTCAAGTCATGCAAACACACCTTCGGCTAGCTTGCTTGTGAATCATCGATATTTCGTTTCGATTCGTTTCGTGTAGCTTGTTTTTTTTTTGAGTTTCAACAGTTGGCAATTTTGGAGGAAGAAGCACGGCATGGATGAAACAGGTGGAAATCTTTGGTAATAACTCTTTACAAGAAATTAATCACTTGTTTCTAGGGAAATGGATGGCAATGGGAATGTTCTTCGGGTGTTGGTGAAAAGTTTCATGTCGGTATGGAATGGCGGCTGGCTTCCATCGTGAGGTAACAAAACATCCAGGTAACCTGCTTGATGATGAATGATCATGAACCGCGCGGGTCAGGCCAAATTCAGCATTGTCAACAGAAGCACCTCGCACATCTATCTTAGACTATATATAATATGTATTTATATGTTATAAAGATATGAATATATAAAAATAAAAATAAGTATGAGCATTGTCAACAGAAGCATCTCGCACATCCATCTTATATATAATATGTATTTATATTATTTGTGTAAAGAAGTAAATATATAAAAATAAAAATATGTATATTCATGGGATAGACCCCCCCACTAATAAGCAAGAATAATCAAGATTCATAAGGATTCCCATAGAAGAAGTCCTGCCTTTCTCGCAGTGAACGGTTGATATCTGGAATCCTTGGAGGAAATATATGTTCCAAAGCATAGTGAACGAATGTGTGACGCACTTCGTCCAGGGGTCATTTAAAAACCACTTCCATATATGGATCCAAAAATCCTTCATGAAATAAACATATCCGATCATTAAAAATACAAGATGGATTCCAAATAGATAATGAAATCAAAAATCACCCCAAAATATAATCATCAAAATTTTGTTTCAGATCTTAAAGTTTACTTGCTTTTTTATTCAGCTCCCAGCATCTCAAAAAAAATCCACATCCGCTTTTTAATTGCACCTCCATCCTTCCGAGCACGCGTTTCACCTGGAGAAATGGTGAAAGCAGTGATCACAAACCCTTGTCACATTCCGATATACTGCTTCTAATAGGTGTTTTTTCCCCACCCATTTGAAAAATATGCGCAAGCCGAATTGGATTCCATTTCCCCAGGGGTGTACATAAGAAATATAATAGAAATATTTGAGTTGCCAGCACCTAGGTTTGGTTTATAAGGGATTCTTATAACGGCTAAATATAATCCCCACACAACTGGGAAGTATATAATATGTTATGAAACCCAACCAACCGAGATTTTGATGCTCAAATTGCTGCTGTTGGGAACGACGAAAGTTGCCGTGGTTGCACATGTGTCAACACATGACATGGTTCCAAAAAAATGGGATGTGGAAGGCTTCCTGTTAAGTTTACAGGTTTCATCGGACTTACGTTTTTGCTGCATGTTGTTTTTCGGCCGGATCAGCGCGATTACATCATTGTGAGAAGTGATAGTGATATGCAAACAAAGAACTCAATGTAGTGACGAATAATATAAGCATGTATGAAACAAGTATGTATTTATGATCTAAACACTGCAAACATTGTATCAAATAAACATATATGTATATATATATATACAAACAAGTTTCTCACAAACATAAATGCCAAACAAAGGTGCCTGTAATAATCGCCCAAATCTTGTTGATTGAAACAAAGCCGAGTCAAAATGGTAGCACCGTGGTCACTGTACCAAGCTGAAATAGGAAAATCGTCTGATCTTCGGATTGGAGTTGTATCAAATCTTAATGCATGCCTAGGGCCTAGGAGAGTAGTTTTCCCAAAATTTGGGGAAACCATGGGAAACCAATGCAAGTCTGTACCATTGTTGGTGGAAGGAACATCTGTCAGCTCTATTTCTAGGACTCTTTTAGAATTGAGCTCCATGCTAAAACATAAGAATCTTTAATCAGAATCACTCGCATATCGACACCTCTCACTGTCTAAACACTACATAGAATTTGCAATGTTTTGCAAGTCACATTTGTAGAAACATGGTTTTGCATGTTTTTCTTTCACCCTTGTCATCCATTGATCCTTCATTCCTCAGGCCCGGGCCAAGCGAGATAAGGTTTCAATGCCCTCCTCCGTATACCTGGAGACTCAAATGACTACAAAATATCCTCATTTTTTGAGAGAAATCTTTTCAAAAAAAACATGAAAACTAACATGACATTGGAAACAACCATTTAGAAGATGTATCTCCTGCCAAGTGAGTTTCATGGAGGATAATGTATTGAAATACATTGGTGCCCACACTTTATCTAATTCCTCGGGCCTGGTTGCTGCTTTGGTTTCCTATGGAAACATCGTCAAATCACAATGTTTCATCGTTGTTGATCACTTGGTCAATATCCCTAGGAATCCAGTCGCATTCTCAGGTGATGATTAGGGTGTCGAATCACCTTCGAAACGCATACTAGCACCATTCGCAAAAGGTGATTGGATCGCAAGGGTATGCAGCAGGTTGTAGTTGTTCTATTTTCAAATGATGTTCTTACTTTTGGTCATTTGGGATCATCCGGTCACCTGAGGGCTATCTTTCACAGTGTTTCTTCAAACGATATACGGCAAAAATCGATGTATTTGTAAATAATATGTATTTGAAGAAAGTACAAATATAAAAACACATTTTGAGGCTCAATCAGCCTGTAACACATGTTTGTGAATCGCAAGCTGAAGGGACTTATCTCAATCATCAAGTCTACGTTCTGTGCAGGTTCAATACATTGATATCCACCAGGTTTCTACAAATGTTTCACTTTACTAGTGCATCCCTTGGACACATCAATTGAAAGCCCCAAATGCAAACGATTAAAAAAAACAAACTCCCCAGGGACCATCACCGACTATCGAACGAGTGAACAACCAGTGACCCAGTGATGCAAATGTTGCTATATACTATTGTTCATCTAAAGTCTACTGGTAAGGGCACCATGGCACCACAGTTTGACAGTTTGTCAGTTTATATAGCTTATCCAATGATTCGAATCATTCAAGCAGTGAAACAATGACAACGTTTGCGGTCATACCTTTCGAGGAACAGTTGAGTTGAGGGTTTCTACTATGTGAGGTTATCCATGTACAACATCCTCAGCAGGACATGACAACATGACACAAGAAATGTGGCGATGATACTTCCAGGCCGGGTTCAAAAATATGTATATGGGTGTTTCCGAAAATAGGGGTACCCCCAAATCATCCATTTTAATAGGGTTTTCCCCTATAAACCATCCATTTTGAGGTACCACTATTTTCCGAAACACCCATATGTATATACGTTAGATATACCACACGCTGACGCACTGAAGCTATCACTTTTACACCTGGCGCTCCTTCAGCTTCTCTTGCGGGGACCCCGTGCCATCCAAGCGGGAACCCAACGAAGTGCCGAGGCTTTCTTTGTCCATGGATGTCGAGATTTGAATCATCCATCATCCATCATCCTCCATCTACATCCGAGCAAGACCAACGGCAAAGTGCTCAAATCACTTGAGATTCACTTGACTTTCAGGTCTTCTTCAGCATGAAGAATTCATGCATCTCCAGTTACGTCATTTTCTTGCAGCCATTATGATCTCCATCTCAGTTGTCTCTCCTGTTATTTTTCTCGACGGCGTTCATAGAGGACCAACGCGACGGCATGGGAGATGTTTAAAGATCCTGCAGGGATTGGCATGTTCAAATTGCCCAGCTTCAAGGGCTTGGTGGTTGCACACTCGAAATCTGATATACCAAAAATGATGGGCATTGGAAAATGTAGTTTCCTTTCAAACATGTGGTATTTTGGGTATCTATGTTAGATTTCAGGGGGTATACTTCTAGTCGGATGACCAGGAGATTGCAAAACTGGGAAGGAGTTTTTTTGGTGGCAAAACTGCAACAACCACAACCGCCACCACCACCACCACCACCACCACCACCAGCAACAACAACAACAACAACAACAACAACAACAACAACAAGAACAAGAAGAAGAAGAAGAAGAAGAAGAGCAACAACAACAAAAACAACACACACAAACAAAAACCAAACAACCATGTTTGCGGAAAAAACATGCTTAAACAGGGAGTCCTTTTCCAATAGTGGGAATGGAAATAAAATCATCACATGTCTGAGCCACATCCTGAGAATGGACTTGGCATGACTTTCCGATGGAATCACAATGGAAGTTTCTGCCAACCCACGCGGGAACAAGTCCATATCCTACCAAAGGGGAAAAGGACAGTCGTCTTCAAATCATTCAAATTCCTTAAGAGGAAAGCAAAGGAATATGTCAAGCTCCCAAGAGGATATGAATCTATTCTTCCAGCCCGCCTTTCTTTACCGATGTAAGTCTCGTTATTTTGATCTATTTTGGGTGTCCATCTGTTTGCTCGGTCTGACGTCTAACTGGACATTTGTCAAAATGAGTTAGTGCAACATCTGGCTCCTGCTATCAACATAGTGTATCCACACCAACATATCGCACGTGCATGAACTCTCTTCCATGTCTTCCTTTCTTGAACCTGTGTGTTTTCAATCGCCCATCTACCATCATCTATCCAAATATATATTCAATTAAACAATGTGTTTAATTTTTCTTGCCCTACATGATTTTTTTCGAGTTTTTCTCATTCCTAAAGACTTGCGACCTTTCAACCCACAATTTGTTTCAGCGCCGAAGCAGCGAAGGGTATGCCCACATCCTCTGCACCAAATACGAAAGCCGTAGGACCGGTACGAAGATTTGCATCATACAAACCTGAATCTGCTTGGTCGTTTTTTCCCCCGATCCATCTGAAATATATGAACGTCAAATTGGATCATTTCCGGAGAGTACCTAGTTGGTGGTTTTTTCCCCTGATCCATCATGAAACATATGAACGTCAAAATGGGTGGACATCTTCCCCCAATTTTTTTCGGGGTGAACATTCAAAAACATATTTGAGTTGCTACCACCCAGTGATACACTCATCGCTGCCCCAAAAAAACAAGTCGGATCCATTCGAAAATGGCAACCCTTACAGTACACCTTTGAAATTTAACATTGGGAAAGTACTCTTCCAAGCATCAGTTATCAGGGGGTATGTTAAACTTCGGGAGGGTATTGATTGATGGGCAACATCTCCAAGATGTTAATCCAAATCATTTCCAGTTGGGATGGTTGAAACAGCTTCAAATGATTTGGGAAATCTACACCTCTGGAAATCAAGATGGGTACCAAAACGGATGGTTTGGAAAATATATCTCTTGTCATCTCTTTTCAAATATGGCTATTTTGTGTTCTCCTCGATGAAAAATCTCCTGGGGATATTCTTCCAAGAATCAGAAGTTCGAGATGACTATATAGGTTGAATCACTATCATTTTGCCCAAACTTTTGGTTGCAAATGAGTGCAAAGATACAACAGGAGTATTCACATTAGGAGATGGAACCAAAAGTTGCAAGGTCATCGGAAAACGTCTCTGACTTCATGTTGGAGTTGCCTGATGTTTGCAAATGTATAAACGAACCTGATTTACAGCCGGAATATTCTTGCAGCCACCTTGTTTTGAGAAAGCAATATCATACCTGGGGATATCCCTCTGGTAAAAGAGCATAACATATAACAATATAGCTGGAAAGGAATCCTGCTAATTTCCCATCAAAAATCTCTATCTAGGTTAAACATGGATACTCAAATATGTACTCCTTCAGAATTCATGTTTAATGTTCCAGCCAGCTATTTCTGCTTACTCCAAAAGGTAAGCCTTAAGTACATCCAAGTCCACTTTTGGGCGGTGAAGATAGGCCAACGATATCCTCAATTCGGTGATCAGGTCATCTGTGGGCACATTCCACTTGGAGAGAATGCTTCAATTCATATCGAAATATACGCGTAGGATCCATGGGACTGGTATATCTAAGGAAATGTATGGTTGATTTTTACAGTAAATGTACGCAGATATACCAGTCCCATGGATCTTAAGGATTCAAATCAAGCAGTTGACAAAATGAAAAAAAACAACCAACACAACCCTGCTTCCAGAGTCATGCATTGGACCATAACCAAGTTCCTACCATCACTGTCCAAGTTCCTACCATCCCCCTCAAGCACCACTCCAAACCGTGGCTTTTGGTATGTGGCATTGCCATAGTCCATTCAAATTGCCAGTTGTTGTCCTATAACCACAGATACCCTATGGTTTAATACAGATTGTATAGGAGACACCTGTAGAAACAAATGAGATACCCATTAACCATTCCCCCAAGTTTCGTGAGAGTTTCGTGCTTGTTTTCTTCAGACCAAGCCTCTGTCTCAACGCAGATTCTCTTGTAGCCATGATGCTTGCAACTTTCCTGGGGCCATCTGGGGGAGGATGACGAAACAGTTGTGGAGCTTAGTTCCGGGAAAAAAAAACAAACAAAAAAGTTGGACATGGGAATCAGCCTTGGAAAAAAAACAACAATAGAAGCTATCTAGTTGGTGGTTTCAACCCCTTTGAAAAATATGCTCGTCAAATTGGATTATTTCCCCAGGTTTCGGGGTGAAAATAAAACAATATTTGAGTTGCCACCACCGAGCTATTGATTGGCACATGTTACTGAAGTCTCAACCATCTCAACCTCTCTACCCCCCCAGGAAACGATCCAGACGTCCCATCAACTTGGGCAAAGGAAAACCATCGACTGAAAGGTAGGGCAAGGGAGGATCTGGTGATCGTTTCAGGGTGGAAAAAACCCACCAAAATGGATGTTTCACATATAGAAGTTGGTCATCTTACCCTCAATTCAGGATGCAGGATGCAAGAAGGCAACTTTTTTTCGTTACTATCCCATAGGATCCGTGGGACTGGTATATTTACCTACATTGACTATAGAAATGCAACCATTCATGCAGTATACCAGTCCCAAAAATTCCACCATAAATTTGTAGGTAAATATACCAAACTCGTCCCATGGGAACCCCTCATGGTTTTTTTTCGGAACTTCATGGCTTCCAAGGCTCTAAAACGTTCAACATCTCCGTTGCCCTCAAGGGACAAACCCGCAACCGCCATTGATGCCGCCAAGCCATGGAGATACGTAAGGCTTCTTCGAAACGCAACGCCTGGAGACCGTAAGACAGGGAAACTTTTCAAAAACACCACCTGGTGGCAATATGAATCATGGTACATTTCAATATATTATCAATAAGTAATCAGTAAACTTTCATATTGTTTCAACCTACCTTGTGGGAGACTTATCATCACATGTTGTCGGAAGCATTTACGTACATAAACATCTGCAATCATTCACGTACTCACCTACTATGAGTGGTGCCATAGTGGTGCCATAACTTCATCGTGCAACCCATTGCCGAATCCAAGTTCGAATTATGCTCATGGTCGGCAAGATCAATGCACTAAACCTAGATGTCCATTTGAGAAACCTTGAAAAACCTTACTGTATGACATTCCATTTGTACATGGGATACTTATTGATTATACTAGGAATCCTTAAAATGGATTTTTCTATAATGCCAAGAAATAACCGGGGTTTTGGTCACTGCTCATTTCTTCTTGATACTTCTAACTCGTATCATCAAACAATATCAAGAATGGTTGGAAACAGGGGGAAAGATGATACGGAATCCACACCATGACTGGGTGATGTCCAGTGTCCATCAAGACATACCACAAGATGTCTTGAATCAAACGCAACACGTGTGAGAATAAAAAATATCTACCCTCCATGAAACTAACATAGCACCTGAAAATGGATGGTTGGAAGACGATCCTTTCCTTTTGGGGCCCAGCCTATTTTCAGGTGCTTATTAGTTTCAGGGAGTGTAAATATCTACGGACGGTTCATCTTAACCTCTTCCAAAAACAGAACAGTCAACAAGCAAATAAACATTCTGCCAACATTCTGTATCTATAGTTGGTGGTTTCCACCCATTTGAAAGCATCTTAGTCAAACAAGATCATTTTGCAAAATAGAAGTAAACATGTTTCAACAAAACATCGGAAGAACACATCTAAAAACTCCAACCTAAACTCTCTATGTATATATATATTTTTTTTTAATAATTCGTAAATATATACATATGGGACATCAACAACCATATGCTCCCCTTTAAAGGCGTCAACGTTGTTTGGCAGAAAATCCGCACCTCTTCCGCCACTCCTCCTAGAAGCAAAGTCCCTTGAGCTCCCAGTAGCTGGGAGCAACGTAAGGCGGCTCCCACGTTGTGGGCGAAACGAAGGCCATGAAGCACCAGCAAACACGGATCCTTCACACTGGATTCCTGGTGAAACACTGGTTTTGAACGGGGCGTTTTGGGAAGAGAAGTTGGTTGTGGAAAGCCGCCATGCAAAAATGGTGAGAAGTTGCCCGTATTTTTTGGGGGGTTGAAAAAATTGTTTTGTTCTTTGTTTGGGTTTTTAAGAGTGTGAAAGATGCCTGATCCCTAAAGTACACAAAAGTGACAACGTATTAAATTTTTTACAATGTTATATCTTTTAATTTATCAATATATACGTTTTAAACATAGTTCTGCTGGTAAAACATCCGAACAATTCTTCAAGTGCTTCTCAAAAAGCAATACCTTCAAACACGGGATCTTTTTATAATAGACCGCCCAGGTGGAATCGTATGGAATCTTTACATCTGCATCCTCTCCATTTGTGTACCCAAAGAATCATGGGACCCTGCAGTTACTTGGGGGGTTTGACTCTGGGTTCTTTTAAAGGATCTCCAAAACCACCAGTGACTTGAGATCTCATAGTTCTTAGGGTAGGGAAAACCCGTGGATAAAACAGATCATCTAAATCGCAGATGTTTCAGTATAGAACTCCTTGATTTGATGGTTTGATCATGGCCTGAGAAATCCCATCCATCTCATCCACTTTCCCTTTTTTAGGCCTCTGCTTCGCGCACATCCAGCAACATCTCCTCCGCATTTTGGAAGATCCGTACCGGGGCTGCGTTTCGTACGACCCGCGACCATCCAGACGCCGCATCCGCTGACTTGGCCAAACGTCGCATGGCAAAGGAAGCAAACCGGACGTCTGAGAGACACACTGGAAAAGAGAGCAGTTCCACCTTTAATCCCCATTTTTTTTGAATACTAAGTATATATACTATCTTAGATATTTTTTTGGGGAAAACAAACTTCACCAGGAAGCCACAATGAAGCACTTGAAACAACTGCCAAAGCTACATGTATTGTTGATGCTTATAAGTCGTCTTTTAGCATTGATCTGATGCATTAATCATTAATCAAAGAACAAATGGACAAAAAACGTAGTCTGAAATTTGAGTGGCATGGGAAAAACCCAACTGCCTTACCTTGCCCCGTATTTTGTGGTTTGATGTGGTTTGGTTCCGAACAGTTGACGCAAAAAATATGTGCAAGAAAAGCAATAATTCCATCAAGTTAGAGATTCTATCAACTCAACTTTTTTGAGGGTCATAAATCAGATAGTTTCATTGACCCCAGCGAATTCGAGTGAAGATCTATCTTTGTGCAGATTAGTGATTTCTGATGATGTCCTCCATCCCTGCAAATCTCAATGTCTCGGACTTGGCACCCAACCGTGTCTTACACATTTTCAACTTGAAAGAAAAAAGCAGCTGTCAAATGGGTGAGATGGCAAGTACTCAGCGGTACTTGTTCACAGCCTAGGGTAAACAGTCTTTATATAAATATGCACAAAGATACGGTAATTACCAATATATACAGTATCCAGAATATATGTTTGCTACTGTCATCTTCCTTGGCCTTGGGAGCACACATGTTTCATCAAGCTTCTAAGCAAACACCTTTACGCGGAACACAAAAAATCTTGAAAAGATGGATGCTCACACAACAAAATGGTGCTAAGTCTCAGTCTCAAATGGTAGCCTTTTCTTCTATTTCTTTGGAGCTAGATTCCAAAACCACTCACTTGTTCCACAGGATGAGTATCTAACAGGAGGTTCTCCAAACTGCATAAAACTGCGTTAAACCTAACTCTTTACATTTTAAGCATCTTGTTACCTCTCCACAGGATAGCTGAGGTAACAAAAACCGGCCTGCTTTCTTCGTTCTTGGCTGGCACCTCCCCCTGGGGCACAATGGAAACAACGCACCCTTCCTGTTGCCTCCAAACTGGACCAATCATCATGACTTCGGCTGGAACATCATTCATGCCAAAACAATGCGATTGTTAGTAACACCCAATACACACATTTCAATGATTTCAATTTGTGTGTGCGTGCGTTGTTTGAAGAAAAAACCGCCATATAGCCCACTGTAAAGAATTCAAACGTTCTTAGAACAACTTGCCAGGGGGCTGTCTTGGTCAAGGTCCATGGTCCAACTCTTCCATGGCGAGAAAAACAACAGCTTCAACAACCAAACATTTGGGCAACTTACTATATATCCTACAGCGTTTTGGGGTGATTCCCTTACTAAACCAACCATTTTTTGGGGTGACGAACAAACGCGCAAAAAACCCACCCCCTCGGATGCCTCTTGGAAGAATCCTGAATGGCATTTGGAAGCTTGGAGGCAAATGATGGTGCGAAATGCATCTAGTTGATGGATTTTCCCCACCCATCTGAAAAATATGTTTGTCAAATTGGATTATCTCCCCAGGTAGGGGTGGAAATAAAAAATGTTTGAAACCAACACCCAGCATATATATATGTATAAATAGATTTATGACATATGAATATTTGAATCTTGAGTTGTTTTCGATTGAAGACTAGCACTTGCCCACACAAATCTGCATATAAACTTAAACATGTATCTAGATCGCTGTTAAGAAAAATAACAATTGCGAGCTAGCTGAAAAATACAAGTACCATCTCGTAACTTACTTGCCCAAAGGACAACTGAATGAAAACATACATGTTACTATTTTTTCCTACTAAACATGCAACCCCCAAAAGTTTAAAGGCTAGCCATTGGCTGAGTCAGGGTATGAGGTCTCAAACCCCGTTGCCCGATCTCAGCAATGCATTTCTCCAAGTGCCTACTTCTGAAATGTCATTGGAAACATCAAATTTGCCAATGACACTGGATGAGAATGGATGATTAATGATTAAGTGTAATCAAAATTCATGTAACAACATGTTTAAGATAAATATATATATATATTTATATATACAGTACATATGTATAATGATATTGATAATGAGGATTCACAAACACAAACGACATTTAGAATCTATATGCTAATCATATACCGTGATATACCTTGATGACATTTCTTTCCAGATTGGACCCGCCGGACCTGGTGGTGTGTTCTCTTCTGCTGGAGATGGCGCCTGGATTTGATGGATTTTTTGGAAACCTTGGACTTATCCAATGCCCAATGGTCTAAACGGATCGCCAACAAATTTAGAAGCATAGCACCTATAAAATGTGGACTCTCTGAACCTAAATTATATCTTCAATCAAAATTCACCTCCAAGTATTTCCACTACTATAATTTCATTAAAAAAATCAAGAAACACACACATAACTATAAGTGACCACTCTTTGAGGCGATTCCCCCATCTTTCACACGAAAAAAACAACAACCACCACCACTACCCCATCCCATTAGATCATCCCCCCCAAAACCTTGCAGTGGTCAGCCCTGGTGAAAATCAGGTGTAAACCGCTGATGTACACCTCGGAGGCGACGGCGGGACCATCCCGACCCACCTCTTCAACCCCCAGAATGTTTCACGGCGGGACTTTTTGTTTCACTTAAAAAATCACATGTTTTTTTTTTTGGAAAAAAGAAACATCATGTGATATTTCAAACCTCCATAACATTTTTTCAGGTTCAACATGTGAATCTTTCCAGGGATTTTGTTGCTTTCGGTCTAAACCATTTCTTTCTCCATTTGCAGTTTAGTATATGATGAGATTATGGCAATGTGCCAATGTGCGTTCCCTATCATCCCTAGCCCAAAACATGCTTTTGAAACATAAATTTGAACGTACTTTTTGCATTCAAAGGGACCTTTCCCAAATAATCCAATGAGATCTAATGAGTCTTCTGGTGTAATAGTGGAACTATGGGCAACAAAAATCAAAAAAATGCCATAATTCCAAGGTCTGAGGATGTACGCCTTACTTACCCATCGCTGATCGCTGCTGTAAAAATCTAAGCGCTCATTGTAAATACACCCCGGAAGATTAACGGCTGGAAAACCTGAGAATACGGGCCCACTGGAAGAGGAAAATCATCTTCCAAACCATCATTTTCAGGTTCTATGTTAATCTTCGATGGTGTACCCGCCTTTTTCCACTTGTATGATTTCAAAATCTCATGGAAATCCCATGCAACGCCGATTGTAAAATATCAGAACTTCAAGCAAATCGACAGCGAAAGTCGACTCGAGACATTGTATACCAAAAAATACATAGATCTATATGCATATCAACAAGTCCCAACAAAATATGGGTGGAATATCACATCCTCCAGTTTCAAGTTTGGGATTGATTTTCTCTCGGTGGCACCTTGCAATGGTCACTGACCAAACGCCTCCATGGCACCACCATCTTCACCTGTCGAATGGATGCCACTGCATGTTCAACATGTTTGAATCAATTAATGGATGCATAGGTGGTCGTTTGTCAAAGGTATTTAAGCCTTGCTTCTCATAGAAATACTCTCAAATCACATACCCTCCCTGAAACTAACATGGCCCCCGAAAATAAGCCTTCCCAAAAGAAAAAGTTGACATTGTTTTCATGCTAGCCCAAAGTCGATGTCTGAAAAAAAAACAACCCGCAACCCGCAAACAAGACTAGTTTTGACTGGTTTTGTCTAGGAGTTTTCTTTCACAAATCGGAGAAGTTAAGTTCTCTTTGTAAAGTGTTTTTGAGCTTTTCGCGGCTTTGTTCCGGGATTGTGCCTGGTTGGTGGTTTCAACCCATTTGAAAAATATGAACGTCAACATGGGAATCTTCCCCAGGTAGGGGTGAAAATAAAAAATCTTTGAAACCACCACGCAGGTGCACAACGAGTCACCCGTTAAACAATCTGCAGTGTATCAAATTTTTGACGACCCCTTTAGGATCCCCACAGAACCCAGGTTGGCCGCTGTACAACGTAGACCGGGGAGGGCGTTCAACGAAGACACCTGAGGTAAAAAGGCTAGGAAACATGAATAATTGATTGCATTTGAGGGTAGTCAAACAAAAAAGGGGTTACCCACCAGGGAATTAACATATCCCACCTTAGGAAAAGGAAGATCATCTTCAAAATGCCATTTTGTGGGGATATGTTAGTTCCCTGGAGGGTATATATAATGGTTACTGTTACTTTCATTTATATATGTTCCATCACATTGTCAAACAGTAACAAAAAATTTAAAACACAACTATGTTGGTTGGATACACTTTACCCCAACAATTAATTAAATGCATCCAAACACAGATGCCAAAGTAGAAAGCTAAGAGAAGCGGTTTTTCGGTTTGGTACTTCCAAAATCCCGGGATCCTCTTAAAGGTTGAACTTGTGAAGCCAGTACGAACAACAGACTTCTCAAAGCCACCAACCCAAACCACAGAGGCACTATCCTAAATATATCTCAGCTTCATGACTGACAACGGTTTTTGCCATAACTTTCCTCCAACTCACAAATCTCACCATGGACCCTAGTTTTACTAAGCTGTTTACTAAGCTGTCCACGGTCAGGACTCCCTTTTCGCTGTGCGTTGTGTTGTCTCGACTTTGGTGGCCCCACATCTAATTCAATACTTCTCAGTTGCACTTGGCCCGACCAAAGCTGCACCTCTCCATGATTTCAATGAGTTCAGTGAGTGTCAGAAATCCCGTGTTTTTTTTCTCCAGACATGCTCAAAAAGGCTTGCAATGAACAGTAGCATTTGGAGCGGTATATATCCATGAGAAAACGACACTATGTAGGACAAATGAGTTTTGTTTAAGTTCACATCTTTCTCGTTTCATGTTTATTTCCATCTCATCTCAACGGCTAAGAATGCGCTAGGCCTTCTGGTGCAGGTAGGAATGCCACCACAGAAATTTTGAATAGAGAAAGCCATAACACATTGCAGATCAAAAAGGCAGAATCAAATGTCTAATCATCAAAATACTTTCAGCTCAAGTGATTTATTTCCTTCTCTATGTTGGTGTGTTTGTTGCGTTTGTCATCTTACAACAAGTACCGCTTTGAAACCAAACATGTCAAGCCCTGATTTGCGCCGTTTGCGTGTGGACCTCCAATTGGTCGAGATCGATATCTCGCCTTGAAACGTGAACAATTGAGAGGTGATGATACAATCAGTGATACTGTCAACGGCACCTCGATGACACGGCTATAAAAACAGTTAGTGGAGGTTGATAACCTATCCATGCCTATCCCACGAATCGCATGGTTTGGATGATGGAAAACCATCAGCAAACAAATCTGTGCTCATGGCGTGAACTGACAATACCTTGAGAAATTGCTACGTTACATAATCTTATTCTTTTGAATATGACATTCGCATCTGTAAGCAAAGGTCAAAAACTTTATGCAAATTGGGATTAACATGAGCCATCTAGTTTCCGCTATCTGGATATGGTTGTGGACAGGGACGCTTGATTTCGGAAATTGGTTTATGTCGCTCCATGTTTGGAATAAGATACTCCCTGACTACAAGCTCTATAACGGATCTCTCTTCTGATGCACTTCCACAATCAGATGTTGCAAAAAGCTTGGACATATTGGTACTTCCCATGGTCTTGTGCACTCTACAAAATGGAGCCAACCAAAAGTTTGAGATGCAATGCCCGCACCTTTGAAGAATAGTAAACCAACAATTGTTTTTTTGTAAGAATTTTGGGCCACGACTTTAAGAAACTTCCGATGACACGCTTCAAGAGGTACTTGTAGAACCTGAACCGAAACTCCGCTGGCGACTTTCGGTAGGCTTCATGCCAAAAATTGACACAGATGGATCTACACGGATTCTTCCAAATCACAATTTAAAATATGTGCTCAACAAATGATAATTTATTCCCTGGAAGTTCTTTCAGACCAAGCAATGAATAGTCTTTAGGATGATCCATGTCAAGGATTCCCATTTCATACCAATGGGCAAAGGCAAAGGTTGGTCTTTGAATTTGCCTGGGTAAATGTCAACACGTCATCCCTCAAAGGTATAGAAAACTGTGCTTGCGTCCGATACGACCTTAAACATCAGACAAAACAAACAAAAGCTATACCCTCGCTGAAACTAACATGGCACCTGAACATGGATGGTTGGAATACTACAGTAGGTTCCTTTTGGGATGGCCTATTTTCAGGTGCTATGTTAGTTTCAGGGAGTGTAGTCCTCAGTACTATACCATCTATACAACTTTTTTGGGTCTGTTTTGACAAACCCCACTTGAAAAAACATGTGGTTTTCATTCAACGCATTTTGGGAGCATTTTTCTAGGGGGGTGCTTTAGTTTTCAAACCCACCCAACCCAATATACAGTAGATGAAATGGGACTCCCTCCCAGTAGCTATATTTACTGTATCACTCACTCATGTTTGTTGGTTTTCAGGGACCATGAAACACATTGATTTAGAAAAAATAGCAAGAACAACAAAAAACACTTGTTCCTCGTCTGATGATTGAAACACGTGCAAGTAATTGAGTACAATCAATCACTATCACCAACACAAGTCGAGCCACCAAAGCCACCAGAAAAGGATCGAAACATTAAAATCCCGGCCCAAAACCCTGCAAATCCCGGCCCAAAAGTACACCACACACACAATATCACACACAAAAAAAAGATGTTGATCACATCAACATGCGAAAAAAAAACTAACAACTTTCCAATGGAATTTCCCAATTCCAAGTTGTTCAAACATCCTTTGTTTCCCAACAAAACTGAACTCCCGTGTTTTTTTTTGGAGGTCGCTTTCCGCTTGTCTTCGCCCAACCTCTTCAGAGGTGCCGAGCCTAGTTGGAAGGCCATCGACCTGCAACAAAAATTAGAGGGAGACCCCTCCATTTGTATATATATATATATAAATACATATATATATCAAAAACATATANTTTGCAATACTATATATATACCTACTGAGTCGTATACCCAAAAAAAAGAAGGTTGAAAAAAAATTACCTGGTATTTTTCGTAACCGAGGAAAAAACATATGTTTTTTTTAAAAAACCTATGTTTTTTCCAAATACCCTCTTTTGGGGAACTCTATCATATATTAATGACATGTTTACATGTTCCAGTCTTGTTTGCAATAGTAGCTTTATGAATTTGACATGAACATGTAGTATCTGGCTCTACTCTTCAGTTACCGCTTAATGATCTTGATGAATAATTCTCATTCGGTAAACTGCCATTCTAACAAGTTCATCAGAACTATGCTGCACCTGTGCCAAAGGGCACCCCAAAAGGATTTAGTGGCATATTATTGTATATTTCAGTGGCATCCACTTCAATTTTTACGATGCATCATGCATCATCAATCTTCCAGCAAAAAGAACCACATAAAAGTACAGCCTTGGGAAGTGTTTATCCATTGGGGCTCCATGTGTTTAACCCTGCTTACCTCCATTGCCTCGGCAAACCGTTCATGTATGCTAAACGACATCGAGCCCTACAGCAGTGAAGCTGTCGGGACACCCAAAACATTTTTTTCCGTTTGGCCAATTGTAAGTGGGTCTTTGCCACGGGCTGGATGTTACCTTAGTTGTTTCTGGAAAGGCGCAGCAAAATATCACCGCTATATGATCGAGATAAAAGAGTTATCATCAAACAATCAAGGGTCAATTGCCTCATGCATAATAACTAATATTGGAGTGTAAAGGGTGCCACCTCTTCAATTTTTATGGGCAAACTTGAGGTTTTTGGGCTCAAGTTCTGGAGTGATTTGAGATTGGTGTTAGCAATCATGAATTGTGACGGGTTGGCAAAGGAGTGGGAAGAAAGTGCTGAAGTCCGAGGCATTGCTCGGGAACACGGTACCATCTTAACATTCCCCAAAACCCAAAAGATTTGCGAGGCCACACGTGCCAATTGTTGTGGTAATGCATGTGTGCTTTACCCCATGCTGGATCGACTTAGCAGCACGGATGGGTTTCGTCTTCCACATCTGGATCCGTTGCAGGTTGAGATAGGAATGCTTTTTCGGAAATTGGGGCTGAAAACTGGGGACATGGCTGTTTACAAAACGGCTGTTTCCCTCAAGAAGTTGGTGGGCTTCATCAAGCGCAGGGGTGCGCGAAAAGAAGTTACCAAGGAACCCGGTTATAGCAAAACATGTTTATAATATTTTATAATGAAACAATGTTGAGAATACATTTCAAATGGTTTTCCAAGTATATGGTGTTAACTGTTAACTTGTTACCCCACCCCATTGAAAAGAATAGTTTTTGCTTTTCCCATTGGCACTCTTTGCACCAAATATCCTTTTGAATATATTTCTTCTACATCAGCCCAATGCTTATCTCTTAACACATTCCCTGGAGGACACGCACTTCCACGATTTGCTTGTGCGATTGGACCCCGACCTGAAGGACTGGAGTTAGGAACTTTTTACTTTTGAGGGATCTGGTTGTTACACCCTGAAAATTTCAACAAAGTTTGGTTAAGTGTTTGGCCCACCGACAGCCTCCCCAGTCGACATTTCAGAACTGAAAAATATTTCACTTTAAGAATCATGTTTGTTAAATGTGTTTCTACTTCAACGGTTGGGGTGATCCAAATGCGACAACAACCCTCTTGGTATAGGAGCATATCAATGCTTACATGGCAACTTGCAAAAATCGCAGCAAGTCTGCCTCAACCAGCACTTGTGTTTTTGATGCGGGTGATGCAGTAGAAACTTCTTGGGACAATGAAGATGCTGAGACCCAGGAAGACTTTGAAAAATTTAAGTTATGGCTTGCATCTCAAGCACCCCAATCAGAAACCGCGAGTGGTAGCCGTCCTTCCACAAGTTTGGTGTGCAAGTCTTGCAAGAAAGATCCTTGCATCTTGCAATGAAAAAATCATTAAAAAAACCTATACGGCCCGCAGTTGTCCAACCACATGTTTTCCGTTTTAAGGTTTGACTCGGTTTGGGTAAGAAGAACAGCTACGTCGGACTATAGCTGGTATATATAATGCAGCTAAAGTTGAAATCCAAAACCATGTACAAACTAAACATCATATTATCCGGGCTTCCATTCCACCACCACTATTGCCAAGGTATCTGTGAGAAGCTTGAAGCTCTCAAGGCAATGATCGCGGACAAGAAGCAAAAGATCAAAGAGCTCAACATGCAACAGCACTTTCCTTTGCAGTTGGGTGTGGCAGTTGGGTGAAGAAATATCTGCATGAGTAAATGCCATCTCAAAATACAATACATGCGCTACAGCAATTATGTAAATAATACTTCTGACTTCTTTTTGGTTTAAGTGGCTGGGACAAGGTTGTGGCGGTATCGGGTTAACATGTACTGGAGTAAAACCACTTAGACAAGCTCACATGTCGATCTATATTCTCAAATCGAAAACGAATGACGAGGCACAAGGAGGCGCCAGAGGTGTCCGAGGTGAAAGCACCTGAGGAAGCACCAGGCCGTGGAACAAATAAAGAAACATATCCCCTTTATTTCAAATTCATTGGGCTTGACAACTCCCAGCTCGTGAGGAATACTAACCCTGGAATGGTGAAATCGGTATCATTCCTCGTGACAATTTTTGTTTTTAAGAGCATCTAAATTTTAGGTGAATATGTATCTACCTGAAAAGTAGAATGTGCTTTTGAGAAACCGTTTAAGACTGGATGCCATCGGAAGAAACAATACCTCAAAGACCCAACAAACATGTTACCATCCCTGAATTTATGTTTTCAAGTGTTTGGAGGCGTACCACCCAACATGGATGCGCTTGAAACTATGCCTTTCAGTGTTGACCAAGTTGAAATTCCTGCTTCTCAGCCTCGTGGCCCTGACCCAACATATGAAAAGGATTGTGAAAAGGAAGATGAAAAGGCAGCTAGTCCCCAGAAGGCCACTTAGTCAAAAATTGTTTACATTGAAAGCATTGGTTCTTCTCAGTACTTTGTTCATAATTAACTCTCATTTGTTTTTATCTTTTTGTTGAAAATGCTTAAGATGTGGTGGTTTGGTTTCCTTCCCCACCTCCACCAAACATCTATCTCTAACATCTCAACCATTCAGCAGGTATTGACACGCCGCGACCAGCTGAAGCAGAAGCAGGAAAAAGAACAAGAAAAGAAAGACAAGGATGCCAAGAAAAAGGAAAAAGAAGGTGGCTCGGCCGGTGCGAAAGCAAAGGCGAAAGGAAAGGCCAAAGCAAAGGCCAAAGGAGGTGGCAAAGCGAAAGCAAAAGCGAAATCGGCAGCTACTACCAAGGCTGAGGACGCCGATGGAAAGGAGAGTGAGGAGGATGATGATGAAGAGTCCATGGCAACACCAAAGAAGCGGCTGTTTCAATCTGATTCCGAACCAGATCAAGATTCCAGGAAGCCACCACCAACATTGGATGTTTCCTACATCAAAACGTTTGAGAAGACCAAGTTCATCGACCCCAAGACTGGCAAGGAGCGGACTCTTGAGGACGTCTTTGAGCAGTACTTGCCGGAGACTTGGAGACGCAAGATGCGACGTGTTGGGGGGGAAGAGCAAAAGAATGAGAGCACTGCTTCAGGTTCGAGGGATGTGGCGGCGCCAAAGAGGAGGGCCAGGGGGAAACAATCTCAAGTACCCAAGGCCAAAGCCACCCCAAAGAAGGGAAAGTCTCCAAAGATTACATCCCCATCCATCAAGAAGGAGATCCGACGACGTCGAAAGAAGGAGGAAGCTGTGATGCAGACTGCGCCGGAAGACATGAAGGACGACGTGATGCAAGGGATCTTTCTTTGTCGGCTTGGTCATGACCAGAAGGAATCGGAGGAGGACTTCAAGAAGAATGCGCTGCAGTTGAATGTCTCCACTGAATCTCATACTACCTTTTCCTTCTACTGGAAAACTGCGGGTGTGGGGGTGTTGCTGAAGTCACGCACGCACATTACCTTGTTCACCATGAAGAAGGCTGAGGGTTTTGCGACCAACATGTCTATTGCTCACAGCTGTGCTCTCCTTCTTGTGTCTTGACAATTAAATGTATGGAGCTGGGGGATGGAATGAGAAAGATGAGAAAATATCCAAACCACATGTCCAGATACCCCATACCCCAATCTAGGTTACCAGAAATTTCAGGCCATTTTCTTTTTTAAACCAGGCAACTGATGATACGATGTACTTCACACTCTTGTGATGAGTATACATGTATATAGCCTGACTTTTCCCCCCCAATCCTATACCACTTTCAAATAATAACAATTACCCTCGTATCTGTCAATCCATCTTTGGTCATACCACGCTACTTCTTTGACAAGCACATGGAGAATCTAGACACCTACTCATATCCCCCCATCTCAGGCAGGATTCATTGAAGACAACTTCAACACCATCACTGACTACAAGGATCCAGCGGGTTTGGTACAGGTGGAGGTTGCTAAGATCAAATTCAATGCCAACTTGGCAATGGAAACGCATTTGAACCGAACACCGGGTGAAAACAACTCACCTGTTGAAAGCAGCTAAGCTGTTGATGGTGGATTTTCAGGTTGTATCTTAAGTTTATCGAATTCTTGGCATCACTATAAGCGTTGAAATTGTGTTTTAAGTTTATCAAGCTTTTGGCATCACGAAGCGATAATGGTATTATCATATATGTTTGTTTGGGGGATTAGTCTGACTCATATAAAGAAAATACCATATGAAACAAATGTGAAAGCCTTTTTGTTTGCCAAATGTTGCAGCCCAGAATCCACCAATTTTGATTTTGATGGCTCGGAGAGCTTTCTGCCTTAGCTTTGGGATCGACAGGGGGTACAGGCCTTTGCATTACAAGTTGCGACCTCCACAAAAATCAAATGCCAACTTGGGACACTTTTTGATCATCCCAATTATTTTTGATTTATGGTTGTCCTTTACTTTTGTGGTGTGTACCGATTACAACTTTTAAACGAGTGTGTTTGATGGTTTATGACTTCAAATCATGCAGGCCTGTAATTTGAATATCTGGTTACCACCTCAGCCGCTCTAGAGTGGATGCCAGTGATCCTAGGATGGCAGATTGCCAGCACATGGGGAGAACCTCATGTTTTACGAAACTTTACACCGTGACGATGGCCAGGAAATTGAGCCCGTTTTGTCAGTTGACAGGTGTTCCATTTGACCAAACAAAACAGTTTTGGAACACTAACCAACGTTTTTAGAGATCAAATTGCATAACCGCACTACACCACCCTGTTTCTCCATCTTTAGTTTCGATCTTGATATACCACCAACCCTTTGATCTCCATGCATCTTTGCTCAATGCCGAGGCCAAACATGCCTAGGCTGGCAGGCAACAAATGGGCAGCCAAACGAGGGCTGGTGGATGATGATTGCAGTGCACTCGCCATGTATTGGATAGTGTATTTGTCATATCACCAGACCTTCCCTTTAAGTGTAGAAAGTTGGTTGTTGGATGATGGACTTTGTATGTTGTGTCTCAAGATTCAGCCACAAGAACAAAATCAAATTGGTTTTCATGTGCTGGCATGGTCATTGTCCATGTCATGTGAGTGCTGTTTTCTTCATGCAGCTTGGGTGCAGTGACACTCGCTTCGTCCAAATGTTTTAGCATTTGCTCAACCTCATCCGTTCTTTCAAACCAAGAATGCACAACAAATAAAGTTGGCAAATTTCAAACATTAGATTGGTACTTAAATTGTTCGAACGTTTTGCATCAAATAATCCATGAATTAGGATCAAGTACCCGAGCATATTTTAGATTTCCCTATTGTGAAGGTAGTGTTATCCCTTTATCTGGGATGCCGAAATAATTTCCTCATGGAGCGATACTTCTGAAGCTTTTTCTGGGGGTTGTTCAGAAAGTACTTCAAACGGCGGAACCTTTGCAAACATGGCGTTTTCGAAAGTCTGGGTGGATGAGCTATGTTGTCGTTTATCAATTTTGGGAGCTCCCAAGGCACCTTGCTAGTGTCCAATAGTGATTTGAAGGAAGTGTTTAAAGTCTGAAACACATAAACGGGTTGCCAATACCCAATGCTCAGGTCCTACTTTTGCAGTTTTGCTGGTGATTTGGACGAATGTGGACATCAAACCAGAGCTTCAGGACAAAGCGTTCGGTGGACTTATGTGTGGGGGATGCACGTTTTGTTTTGAAAATCGGAAAGCAAATCTTTTAATTGTCCTTTCAGCGGAGAAAACAACACCATGTTTTTGTAACACCAAAAAGATCCAAAAAAACATGAAGGTGATGGATGTTCTAGGTACGTTTGCTATATTCACCGACTGGCCCCTAAGGATAGTGCACCGTTTGGTTTTGTGGAGATTTTCGCGGGACAAGCGGAAACTACCCGGATGTTTACGTTTGGAGGGTTCAAAACAGCAAAACTGGATTTGATGTACATGTCTGGCAGTGGTACTCGCCAGAACCCCATGGATTTGACTTCCGATGCAGGAATGGCGTCACTAAATAGCAAATAACATAAGTTTGGTAATACATAAAATCAAGCAGTGTGGATTTTATACTAGGCGATGTTTTCTCTGATGTTCAACTATATGACATAAAAAATATGTTACTGTATACTATAAATAAGGAAATTCCAAAAGAATAAGCCATGCTTTCCTTGATGTTACCTGCATCTGTAAATGCATTTTTTTCATACTCACTTTGTGTGATGGGATTGTGTTTGATCTTCACATGTAAAGGTAACTTCCTATACTTGGTCTTTCTCCCCAGTGTTCCAAACTCAGGCTTGCTATATCAGCAATTCTGCGGGGAGACCAGGCAGGAGGCTGGTTATGCCACTTTGGCTTGAAATGCTCTTCCTTCACCACAGTCAACTCTGGAACATCGTTTCGGAGCCCCTGCTGTGCGATTGGAAATCTTGAGTATGCATCTGTACGTGAAGCAAATCTCTTAGCTTCAAGGAACCTGGGATTATTTACTATCTTTCTGCAAAATCTTGTGCTACAGAGAATGAATTTCTGAAAGTAGATACAACAATTATATAAAGATATTTCCATTCCAAACAATGGGTGATCTTAGTGATCTTTGTTTTGATGTCCCAACACTCTGACTTTTTTGGCGTATATCCAAGGATGATTTTACTTATGATGTTGGTCGTTTGCTTGAACGGCACCTTCACAGTCGAACAGCCGTTCTCGTCATTCTTTGAGTATTATCCAAGATGGAGAGATTTTCTTTTGCTACTGCAGAATCAAGGTGGCCCTCATGCAGTGACTTGTCTAATCTTCACCCAATGATTAGTTCCTCCTCACTTTCCTTCCAGCCCAGCAACAAACCAATGTTGGCATTCTTTCCCAAGGCAGTGGTATACCTCATTCAGAAACACATGAATTTATAATATACGTTACAAGCAACAAAGTTCATCATGTTGATTCTACAACAAGCCAGTACACCGATTCAGCCATCCTATTCCTCTTATATGGATTCCTCTTATAGGCGTTGTAAGTGGGCTCAAGGGATTTAGTTGACCAGAAAAGACATAGTTTATGTTTCTGACATCTTTTGGAACCAATGAGTTCTTTAAAAAACCCCCTTTGAACCAAGACCTCCAAAAACCACATCTGACATCCAGGTTCATAAAGTGGCTTGGTATATGTGGCTATTTCCGTTTAATCCGTGCCCGGAGGGAAAGGTTTGACTTGAGGTATGATTCGGGGGTATGATTCGGGGGTATGATTCGGGGTATGATTCGCGGGTATGATTCGCGGCGCCGAAAACCTTCATATCAGCACTGGCTGGGAACTGAGCATTGAGCCTCTGCTTTACAGGGCCTGCGCACTACCAACTGAACTAACCTGACTCTGGCCACCCTGGGCCGATTGGGTATGATTCGGCTATGATTCGGGTATGATTCGGGTAGTAGTAGTAGTAGTAGTAGTAGTAGTAGTAGGCGTCGTCGTGGTAGTAGTGGTGGTAGTGGTCGTGGAAGTAGTTGTATAGTAGCAGTAGTAGTGGTAATAGTAGAAGTAATGGTATGGTGTGGGGTGTGATTCGGCGGTATGGTTTGGGGGTATGATTCGGGGGTATGATTCGAGGTATGATTCGGGGGTATGATTCGGGGGTATGATTCGTCCATGTCGAACCTTTCTCCTTACTAAAAACTTGAACACACAATAAATGGAAAGGCCCATGTGCCATTACGGCGCTCCAACGCCAAAGAGGCACTACATGTACGGGAACGCAAAGCACATTGGCGGGATCAATGCTGGACGGCTCAAAGGGTGGATCCAAACAAAGAAGCGGTTACAGGCTCAAGGTCGAGATGTTCAACATGTAGAGAAATACATTGACAAGAATGGGAAGAGGAGGTGGAAAGGAAAGCCACAACTACGCAAAAGCGAGTGGGGTACTTATTTGGTCAGAACACTGATTCAGCTAAACAAATGACATGTTATTTTTTACCAAGACTCTGTTGTTTTAAGGTATATAACTTTGGATATGATTCAAGACTTGATTCAAGTTATTAGCATCGTGCTGGCTAGAAGCACCGAGTGAAACATATTATCCCATACCATGTTCTTTTTTGAAAATGGCAACAGTATAGTCTCCAAACACCGAGATGCAGCTGATCTGTTGGGTTTGAACTATAATGTATATTACATCCTAGTATATAAATTCAAGTTGTCCATCCACAGACTTGAGCTTCCCTTTGGAGTAGTTGTTCGTAACATGTCATATGATGAATTATATTCAACCACCCATCCAGCCCCGAGTCCGGAATTATCCGGCCAAGTTTGGCTTGCGAATGGTCGATTTGTGGCACCTCTTAACATCCGAGAAGCATGGGATGCCATGTTTGCCAAAAAAGATCCCCAATGCCTTAGCTTCATGGGATGCTCTTACTTTTGATGACATGTGGGCTGAGGCAAAAATGAACTCAGTGTGTCATTGGCTCCGAGGAGGAAAAAACCTCCAAATTCCACAGGAATTTAGGGATAGTTTACCTACGAAGCTCTAAAGTCTTGAAGTCCACCATGGTGATGTTTAGCACTAAATCAGGATCTTTGGGTGTTTGTTCAAGCCAACTTAGGTTTTAATGAAAAATAGCCCGTAATCGACCGTAATTTGCGTAATTGGGGAAAAACATATGGTTTTCTGCGTAACCGACCGTAATCTGCTGAAAAAAACATATGTTTTTTGGCGTAACCGACCATAATTTTCCGACCGTAATTTGGCCCCCGTAATTTGCCGTAATTTACCCATAATTTGCCGTAATTTACCCATAAAATATTATGGGTATTTTTAAAAAAACATAGGTTTTTTTAGGGTGGATTTCAATTGACTTTTAATGGAATCAACTTAGCTTTTGATAGACTTTGTTCGGTTTTTAGCGAGATTTCACCCAAAAAGAAGACCCAGAACGGACTTGGAAACAAGACATGTATTATCGGAGCTTCGACTAATTCGATGATTTTGCATTTCGGCATTTATTTGCCATCTCTAATTCAGACATGACTTGTGTCTGAAGTATAGTCGACACAATCCTTAATTTGTGGTAAAAAAGAATGGAGTACAGATTGATTTTAAAGTCAGGGGTTCTGGAGATGGAACTCATATGAACTCATCATATCGTGCCATTGCTTTTCCAACAAAAATGCTTTTTTGCATCATGCATGGCTCTAAAAGGCTAGACCAGGATAGACCAGGTAGTTTCGTTTCATGGCTTTTGTTCGTGCTGACACTTCACATACTATGGCTTCTCGTTCATGGAGTACATCAGAACTTATTGATGGTCTTGAGAATATCTTGGGGACCGGAAAAAATGAACTTCCCGATGAACTCGCACAGTTAGAGGCCTGAATGTTTTTTTTGTTTAATGGATCTCTTTAGACATGTGATTTGAGAAGTGGTTATTGAATTGTTCAAGATTGTTCCAGTGTTTCTATTACAAACCACTTTGATGCCCTGCTGGAAGCTAGTTGTTTTTATGTTGGAAAAATATATTTGAGATATATTGATTGAATTCGCTCTTACAACCCCGTACTAACATAGAAACTCGCATCCGTGCAGGAATTGGAAAAGCAACTCAATCTGGTGCAAGTTCAACAAGAACGTGTCTGGTGCTCATATGGGCCCGCTGGTCATTTGAACCGTTGGCTTCTCCAAATACCATTTACAAATACCATAATTTGTTGTATTTTTTCAACATCCAGTTGATTGGTATTGGTAAGACCTGCCACCTCGAAAGACCTACCACACATACCGCACCATCCAAAAGATCCATAAAGATCCAAGATCCATGTTGCCATTGACCAGGACCAAGCCTTGGCTGAGCTGAGCACTCTGCAATCTCAGGTTTCTAGATTGCATCGCAATTTCTTGTTTCAAAAGTGTCCGGAAGAATAATAGCAATCAACATTACATTATAAACACCATACGCGATGTGACTATATTTTCCTCCAAGGATTTCCAGAAACACTATATACTGGATAGGTTTAGACAAAACCTGCGTCCATTTGGCATCCATTTGGTGGTTTTGTGGTGTTTATATCCCCATGTGCACACACTGAGGCTACTCCCCAGGCTGCGAAGGGTGATGCTCCTGGGGCTACTCCGGTTACTGGTGAAATGGAAGCTCCTGAAACTGTACCAGCTACTGATGAGGAGTTGGCATCGGTGGGTCGGGTGTCAAAGGCTTCTTCGAAACAACCATCATTTCCAGCCCCTACATCCCCAGCTGACTCCTTGCCATCAACGTCTTCTAAGACATCTGATGTTGGAGCTTTCTGTCCGAATACATGGTTTTAAGTTTGCCTGGTTTGAAGCTATATACTAAGTTACTATATATACCGATAGGTGCATTCCCAAAAAGATTGTCAAAGTTTCTGTTCCAAAAGGTGGTTCCGGACAATACTGTATCTATCGATATGTTTATCAACCCCATTTAGCTCGATTTATATCCTTCATCCTTCTTGAGGTGACAAACCGCATTGTGGAGATGTGGCAAAAGGGACTTTTGGACGCCACTGTTGCCATGCAGCTTTTGGGTCAGGGAGTGGGGGCAGCTGAAACACCTCTTCCCAAGACTAGTGATATTGGTGCATCGGGTGGGGACAGGAATGACAACAACAAACGGCCCATTGAATCAGTGAACCCAGATGTGAGCCCAGAAGACTTAGATGAGTGTCTTGCACAAGCCAAGCGTGCCAAGATGGAAACTTTGGTTGAACTTGTTGTCTACTGTATATACATGACATTTTTTTTTCTGGGGTATCACCCTTGATGATCCTTGAATACTGAATCTCCAACATTTAGTATATATGGTTTATGCAAGTTCCTCTGTAGTTTGCTGTATTCCTGTGTACTTTTGGTGGGCGTGGATGCATAACCCGGTCATCATGAAACAGCACCCAGTTTTTGGTATACTGGGTATGCTTCTTTTTTGGGGGGTCAATCTAACCTAACCAAGGAGGAAAATGCGTTGAAGGCTAAACTTCGCCGCTTATGTGAACGCAAGCAAAATGGAGAATGCAAAGTACCGGACTGGCTTCACGAACAGTGGAAGAAATCAGACCACCTGGAAATGGCATTGCGCTATCAGCAATGTGGCTTTGACCAGGATGATAACATCATATAACATCAGTTTTTTTGAAACCAGGTGATATGATATGAACTTTTGGTAGAACACATGCCACACAAATACCATATATATCATTCAACAAATCAATTCACCACACCATGATACCAGGAGGAATTCAAGAAGATGGAGGCCAAATCGGACACCAAGAATGACAAGACTGTGGCTGATATACAAATGGGATGGTATAGCAAAGAAGATATGAAGGTTCTCTTAAAGTGGAACGTGATACTTGTAAGCACATTAAAACTCAAATCTATAGACATGGGAGCATGGTTGTTATCAAAATCAAAAATAGCATATACGTCGATCGATCAGTGATACCCAGGTGAAGTTTTTCCGCATACATCTCTTGTTCATTGATTCATCAAAATGACATATATCTGACGTTGATCAGCTAGTGATTGGAATCAATGGACGATAGTTTATTATTCGCTAGTGTTGTTACATCTCAGCCAAGAAACCAAGGAAAAAGATCGAAGGCGCTGTGAAGTGTTGTATGCAAGATCCTGGGAACTTGGTGAGGTGTGTTGCTGAGTTGTGGGAGGATGACTTGAGAGAATCAAACCTTTTACTTTCCGTAGCAAGTCACAAAAACACTTTGACTTTTAAATTGCTTTCTGGTCTGGGATCATGTTTCTATTTGTGTAGGAGTTGCCGGTATGGTGGAGAAGACGAGTATTATGTTCACACCCGCGAAACTGGTCTTCACTCCCAAGAACACATCAAGTCCCAGACCCGCACAGAAATTACAAAGGAGCAAGCCTGTACTGAGTTATTGTTTGACTTTTGATATGTTGATGTCCAGCCTGTTATGAATCATTCTTGATTGTAAGTACGTACTCTCCCCTATGTTCACCCCTAGGAGGATGGCCCAGCTGAGTTGGAATCTGTTAACGTGGATCGGGTTACGGCGGCGGTGGCTAAAAAAGCATCTCACCAGAGTCAGACCGTCACTGCGACATCAGAGGCAGATCATGAAAGGTTTCTAAACACCACTTGTTTGGAGTTTGGGTTGATGTATATTCATCTTCGCTTTCAACAAACAAAGTTCAAAAATTCATTTTTGACACAGTATTGATCAGTACTTTATATGTGCTGACCTGTTAGACCCAAATTCACTCATTGGCGAGGCTCAGCGGGCAAAAGAAGTACTCCGCAAACATGTAGACTCTGTCCTCAGCAAGTCTGCGAAGATTCGGACGCTCAAGGGTGACCTTTTGAAGAACTACTCAGAAGATGAAACAGCTAGGAAGCTACTTGGACAACCTTTCTCATATCTTTCATTCTGAGCAATCTTCATGTTTTTTCTCCTTCAAATGTTAGTACTGTTTCCTACAATCCCATCCTGCAATGACTGGTGTAACCACGATTTGGCATTGTCTTGGCCCTCCAATCTTCATCCATTTGCTTGATACCAACCGTTTGCCACATGAGGTCTGTTGATGCTCTTGATGCTGACTTGGCAACTTTGGATGCCCAATATAACACGTTGAGTGATCATCTTGCCAATGGAGAGCAAGAAGACTTTAGCAGCAGGTCTCTAGGCTAAACCACATAAGTAAAAATCTCAAAACATCTTGAGAACTTTGCTGAAAACAATGACTCAATTCACTTTCTGGTTAGTTTTGTTTTGGACAATGATGTTTTGTGAAGTCTTGACTCAAAACAATTTTAAAGCAAATTGTAATGTGTCATCTAAGTTGGGCAAAGCAGTCGGAAGCACTGATGAAGAAATCCACCTTTGCGTGCCGCCATTGCAAATGGTGTTTCCATATATGATTTGCGGTGGTTATGTGCCCATGCTTTTCCGTTTCCCCATACAACTTCGGTCTGCCTTCCAGGTGTGCCAAAGTCGTTCAAAATGAAGCCAAGATTCGGTCTTGGACCTAACCGACCTGTAGGTGATTTGCATCTCCCAGAACGGCATTGAGTGGTCAGTCAATTGTTTTTTAGAATCATTGATGTTCATGCTGGGTCCCCTGGATCAACACCTTTAGCTTTGTTGAGGAATGCAAAGCGACACTTTAAGAAAACGACTGTGAACCCCGAGAACCCTGGCTCCTGAGACAAGCTAGACTTTCCTCGCCATGTTTGGGAACACCAGCCATTTCAAGTGTTGGTGATTCAAATTTCATTTTGGGTCATATGATACGTCATATGTTTTATCTCGAGATTGCGTGGCTTACCTGCAATCAAATTTATGGGTGGATCGGTCAACGCACTAGGCAGTGAAGTTTCGTTTGTTATTAATTTCTGTTTGTTTCTTCAAATATGGTTGACGGTAAACTATAATATATATGATAAGTTGTTTATAGTTTTTACTTTGTTTGAACTTATTTTTGTATCATGATCAGCCAATGGGTGCATAACGGCCGACAGTTTGGAGTAGTGCCTGAAATGGCGAATGACTAGATTTCAGCTTGGCGGTTCAAAAAAGTGTTTCCAAAACCTTCTTTTGCAAAAGGAAATGCCACTGGACTTCAAACCCAAGAACATTCCCACACCACCTTACCACAATGTCATGCCAGGCACGGCTGGTGCCACTGCCAAACGATTTGCCGCAAATGTTGGCGAGGGAGCAGGGTGACCCAGATTCCATGGGATACAGTGCCAAAGGATGAAGTATATACTTAATGCGACCAATTGGAACACTCCGATCTCGCAGTTCTTTGATCAAAACCAGCATGAAAAGATATCTGCAACAAAAACATGATACCGCCTTGAAATATATCCTCTACACAACATTGGTTTTGTACAATAGATTGCAATAGCATATATATGTGCAACAATCTAATGCATTCTTCGCAACAATAGGTAAAACGATGATAACCTTTAAAAGCAAAACACATCACTTAGCTATTGGAAACTCCATAAAGCACAGCCGTTTGGATAGATGCCATGAGTTCTTCCGATATCACTGATGATGATTGGCTTTTAGATTTGCTTACTTGTCACCGACCAGCACCTTGGCTGAAGCAGTCTAAAGCATCTGAAAAGTATATACTTCTGTTTGTGCTGCAATTGATATTGCTCGAATATTTTGTTCCTTTTTCAAATTGCTAACCTAAGGCATCTCTTGGGCCATATGCTTGGGAGTGCCCATCGGCGCCCAATCATTCCAAAGAACTGGCAACAAATCAACTGGTACATCATGATTCCGATCTCCAGGGAATACCCTTTCCCAAACAAAACTTAGAGGAAGAAAGTTCCAAGCCAAATGATGCTGAGAAAGTCTCTTCGGGTAGCTCTTTTGGATGTCCCGGTGATCTCACACATTTACCCCGAACATACGATGTCTTCTTGAAAATCGATATGGACCCTTGTTTGTCATGCAAGTTGCCAAAACAAAGGTCTAGTGCAGGACAAATCCTTCAACATGGCATCAAAGTTGTCAATCGTCTCCTTGGGTTGTATCAACCTATGACGTACAAGTTTGGAATCACACACTGTGCTTCCTTTAGGTGGCACAACCCAAAATTTGGCTACAAGTTTTCGAAAGACAGTTTTGCGAGACTGCTGGTGCTTTTTGCATCTGCAGACCCAATTGGTCCAGCCTCATCAATCAATTTAAGGGTTTCCGGGCTGCAATTCATTCATCTTCAGCCATTGGTAAGAAAAAAGGTTTGCTTTGGGTTTCTAATCGCTTTTCTGTGCATGCATGTTTTTGCGATATATACTCATGCACGTGTGCTGGCATATATGTTTTGAGTTTGGGTGTGTTGGTGGGGTTCGCGTAATCCAAGGTTCGCAGGGTTGCAAGAATGTGTTACCTGGTGGAGAAACATCTGGTTCCGAATTTCAAGGCGAAGGCCCATTTTTGACATATGTGGTCTACAAATCGTATCAAAATCCTCCGGAAATCCAGAGGCACGATTGAAACTAATTAAGTTTGTATAGCCACATTGCATGTATGCACAGTTTACATTGAAAAAAAAAACTGTGATTTGGGGAAAGAAATTGTCGCGCAAATCTGTAGCAAAAGGATCGCAGCGTTTCTGTAGCGTGGGATTGGCAAGCAGCAAGAAGCAAGTCAAGGGAAAGCAGTTTCAACATATGTTTTTTGTTGTTTCCAATTTTGATTGCATAATTTATAAAAGAACAAAAGATTGCAAAAAGAAAGAATCAGGATTCAGAGTTTTGCACCATCTCTCTTATAGTATGTCCATTCAACTTCAAGTTGTTTTTTGATTCTGTTCGGTCAATTGCTGAGGCCACATGCAGCAGCCAAATCCTGACTGCCCAAGCAGTCACAGTTGATGTTGGGGAACAACAGGCAGCGAGGTCTGGGATTACGTTGTGGTCCAATTGTACTGTTGGAAATTCTGAGCGAGATGTCCATAGAGTAGTTGGTAAACAGAAGACAGCCCTCGAAATTCCAATGAAGAACATGGAGATCAAGGGATTCACAATTCCATGGTTGTCTCCAAGGGATTGGTTTACATGGATTATCGGACAGGGTCTTTGGCCAACACTTGCGGGGGCTGAACCAAACGACTACAAGTCTTCTGCTGCAATCTGGACTGATTTTTGGTCAACTTATAAACGACTAGTGCCGGAATATGAAGTCTTTCAGATGGACAACATAGACATGGGCCGAACGGCGGCCGTATTGATCCACGGGGATGAGGGTAGAACCCTCAAAAGGCATGGTATCATGGTCACTGCAGTTCAGAGTGCATTAGGACGTGGCTTTGATTCCAAGAGACTTAGGATGGGTGCAAACGGGCGGTGGGAACTGAAGGTAAACTACGTTGGCCATTCATTTCTTCACAGATTTGTCACCTCTGCAATTCCCAAAACTGTTTATGAGGATGATCCTGAGTACTTTCACGGGGCAATGGAGCAGTTAGCATTGTGTTTACAAGGGCTACTACATGATGGAATTTTTGATCCAGTTACCAAAACGACATATCGCATTGCAGTGATAGCTACAAAGGGCGACGCACCTTACCTCACAAAAATGGGACGGTTTTACAGAAGCTACAATACAAGCGTAAAGCGTGGTGAGGAGAGGAATGCCCCTAAGGGGGTTTGCCACAAATGCCTTGCAGGCACTGTTGGATACCCGGCTGAAGAAATTAACACAGACTCCCCAAAATGGATGATCACTCAAGGGGTCAAATTGCCATGGATGATAACACCTGCTGTCATTCAATGTTTACCGCACAACTTGGCAGACCCTGCTTCGTTCTTTCAGACCGACATCTGGCACGTTGTTCATTTGGGGTTTGGGCGTTCTTGGGTGGCCTCAGTTGTTCAGTTGCTTCTAGACGTGATTCCTCGGCCAAATCTAGATTTGAAATGGAGCTTTTTGACGTCCCATTATCATAGCTGGTGCAAGAGAAACCGCCGTCAATCACACGTGAGCAGCATCACCCCCTACCTGATGAGTTATGGAGATAAAACGGGGGCGATGGGGAATTGGCACAAGGGAAGTTTGACGACGAACTTCATGAAATGGCTTGTTGAACTTCTTACATTTTTGCCTTCTGATGATCAAGGGCGTTTGGTTGATTGCAGGGAAGCAACTCGCCATATGAATGATCTTTTCGGATGCTTGTTCAACGCAGGGGCCTTCCTCACCAAAGAACAGTGTGAGTTCGTTGTTGAAAAAGGTTTGGGTTTTCTCACGATCTACGAGAAGATGGCACGTTCACTTTTTGATGATCGGAAGTCGTATCTTTTTCCACTATACCCAAAATTACATGCGTTTCACGAAATAATGCTGCAATTGCAGCAGGATGCGCGTAGGGTAGGATGTGGGGTGAATGCAGTGATGTACTGCTGCCAGATTGATGAGGACGTAGTAGGGCGAGTTTCTCGCCTTTCTAGGCGTGTCAACATCCGCAAGGTAATGGAAAGAACGCTGGCTAGATATCTTGTAGCATCATATACGGCATTTGCAAAAGCAAAATGGCTGGGTTGAAAAAAAACAAAAAGAGTGAAGCAGGATGTTGTTGTGAAGCGGGGTGGAGGGTGGAGTGATTTGTATGTGCAGTCAGCAGGAAGGTTGGGCACGTTTCTTGTTGATTTGTGTGGTATGTTGAAGGATCAAGAGAATCCAATACCTTCTTGATAAGATATAGACTGATAATATATAATTGGGAATTTATGGATTATGCAAAAACCGGGTTTTTTTAAAAAACCTAGGTTTTTTTTTATACCCAAAAAAAAGAAGGTATTGGATTCTCTAGGTATATATATATATTTATGCTTCTTCATAAATACGGTAGATATATATATATATGTAAATATCTTTTTTACTTCTATATAGTTATTGATTGTTACATTTATTTTGATGAAAACATTTATAAATATACGGACGTATTGTTTGTTTATGTATTTACTCATATTGATGTTCATATTCATATTCATTCTTATACATTGGGTCGTCCCCCTTCCCCCAGTATGCATTTACATTTTTAGCCTAGGGAATCTATAAAACTCTATTTGCCACTGTTACTGGGAGTAAGATCCAGTATAAATAATATATATATACATATATAATATATACATATTATAAATGATCTAATAATCAATGCCCTCCGGAGAACGATCACGTATCCCACCAAACGGTAAAAAATCAATGACTCAAAAGTGCTGGCTGGTAGGGGATATCTTAGTTTCCAGGAGGGTATAATACCTTGGGTCCCTCCAAAACACTGGCTTACAGTGGGCCATGAAAGTTGATAAAAGGCCCCTACTAAAACACTGATGATTGTTTTCCCACTCTTACAGGGCTTTGGCAATCCCAATCTTTAACAATTACATATAGACTCATAATATAAAAACATGTTTTGACATTAGTAAACTAGTAAACATACAAAAATGATTATGAACATATACAATGTTATCAAACATGGACATTTTACAAATACACTGAGGACTGGTTATGATGTGATTCATCGATGGTTTCCCATGTTCAAAAAAAAAGCCAACCGTCCTTTGGGAAACTTCGGAACGCACCACTCCCGGGGGTCCAAAAACTCCCGATTTTTGGAAGATCGATCGGGTGTAGCAAAGCACAGGGAACTTGAAACAAACACACAACACACTGTTAAACAGCTCCTTGACCTGGAAAACATTGAAATTCTGATTGAAAAGGGCGGGTAATTTCCACTGTGAAAACCTGGGTCAGTAGGCTGATATGGGACTTTCCGTGGAAAGGACTGGGAACCGTTGAAGCTTTTGAGAGATGAATGACGCAATGACTAAATGTTTGACACAAGAAGAAGGGACATCAGCAACTTTCAGTTTCAGATCTGACATGCCCAAAAAACTTGTGAACAATAAAGATCAATAAAGAACTTAAGCTTTTGAGTCAATTTTGGCCATGTACTTAAATCAATTAAATTACCTTAAAAGCAAATAGAGACGATGACTTCAACATCTGGTGCGTTTTGTTGGTGCTAGCCTGTGACTCATCAAATATCCAACCAACTCCGACCCTTTTGGACGTTTCCTCCGTGCGTAAGCCTGCCTTTCTACCGTACTTCGGTAGGAAGTCCATGCAGTTTTTTTAAAATCCTGTTTGTGTTGTAAAGGAAAATCCTGCGATTTTTTAGTTGCACATCTAAAAAAACGTGAATTTTCCCCTTGGATCTTTGATAATTTTATATAAGTAACGATATTAATACAACCTAACCGTTTTTTGGCAGTTGATATTCTGAGAAGAAACTTCAACATCTATGGAGCCCATTGAATTTTCTATCCGAAGACGTTCCGTCGCCATTTGGCTGCGTTTTTGCACATCTTTCTGCTGAAAAAACCCAGAACCCGTTTTTTTTTTGGCTCCGGGTTAACAAATATGTTGGAAGTGCCGCCTTGAGCCATGATAGGTTGGATCAACAAAAACACTCAACAACAAAGAAAGGTTGCCAGTGCGGTATACGAAACAAAACACATAGGGAATCACACAGTTACTAGCGGGTGGTTGAACCATCCATCTGAAAAATATGGGTCAAATTTAAAGTCAAATTGGATCATTTACCCAAATAGGGGTGAAAATAAAAGTTTTTGAAACCACCACCTAGGATAAATGGGAAATAAAAATATATATAGTTAGATCAGTTCCTTATGATGTTTTTTTGGGGGGGTGCGAACCTTGTGGCTTTTCCATCTTAGGAAGTTTCAATCAACTATTTGTGACCACCTGTGATGCGTGACATCAGACTTCAGGGAGACCTGTTCGTTACCCAATTTTGTTTGTGGAATCTGCAGGAAACTGAGCACAGAACCTCCAGGAAAGCAAAGCCAAAACCAGGGTTTGTCTTCAAATCGAATGACTCGATAACAAGGGATTTTCCAAAACCACTCTGCTGAACGGCATGTTTGAGTATGTATGTCTCAATCATCGTGTCATGATTGAACAATTCAAACGAACTATGGATGTGTAATCTTGCATCATCTTGTCAACATCGATGCGGATGCATGTTAGACATTGCATGTGATCATGTCGGTTGTGTTTGTCCTCTTTCACCCTATGTCTTCATCAACTACATCAAAGAGCACCATCTAGATATGTACCTATCCATCTTTGCTTACTTATGCAAAATACAGCCTGTAGATATACCCTCCCTCAAACTAACAGTTCGCACCTGAAAATAGGCCGGGCCCCAAAAGGAAAGGATCGTCTTCCAATCATCCATTTTCAGGTGCTAGCTGCTAGTTTCAGGAAGTGTATGTATTAATTTTATCTGGTTGTTGGTTTCAACCCATTTGAAAATATGAGTCAAACTGGGAATCTTCCCCAAATAGGGATGAAAAAAAACAAAAAATGAAACCACTACCTAGTTATACATAATACAAGTGTGGTCCTCTCCCTTTTAAACCAACCTCGCCATGATTCAGCCATTTTTTTCTAAAACATCCGTTGGTTTGTCACATCAGCTTGGAACGCCGATCTGCAAGGCCTCAGGACAAAAAACAACAGCAATCTTCAGGCAACCAATTTCTCAGGATGTAAGCAAATTTCTGAGGAACATCCCATCTCGCGAATGAATAAATGAGGCGTACATATGTATATATATATATATATACAAGTATTATAAACAGAATATGATAGTACAATATAGTATATACCATGGCCATGTTCAAGACCTCAAATCAAACTTGACCCAGAAAAAACCCGTTTTGTTGCAGCATAAGTAACCCTAAAAGCAAACCATACCTTTTTCCGACAATGCTTCGACAACTCACTTGTTGTCCGTGAACTGCCAGGCGGTTTGGTTTTTCAGAGCTGGTGCCATCAACGGTCCATGAAACCACCAGCAAGGATGCTATTCATTTATAAGGTGGCTTGATCACCGTTTGAAACAAAACCTCATACACTCCCCAAGTTTGACATGGAACCTAAAAATGATGGTTTCCAAAAGGAATCTCCTATTCCAGGGTACCATTTTCAGGTTCCATGTTAAATTTTGGGAGGGTATTTTTTCAAAAGAAAAAGCCATGTGTCATATTTGCAGTACACAATTTGTGCTGCCAGAATCCTCCAGGGTGGAAAGAAGTAGAATGTTAAGATGAAAATGTCATCATACCGTATCTACAGCTTCAAGTCATAAATCTTCCATCCAAAGTTATGAAATCAATTGAGTCTACCAGGGATTCCTCCACTGGCTGTTGTCTAAACCCTAAAAGATTGCTTAATGACACCGTGGGACCCATCCATTTGGCAGCCCCTTTGGAGGGTCCAGGTTTTTGATGGCCTCATAGTCGGAATCGATTTAGGGGCAAAAAGTTGAAACATGTCATGATGTCACGGGAAATTTGGGGGAGTTTCGATAGTTTCGATGGCTCACGTGGACGGAATCAACCCTCGCCCCTAAGGATGCGTTGTGAAACATTAAGCCGCTAGGTTTGAGTTGCCCAAAGGGTCCAACAGAATGTTTGCAAACACGAAATGTAGATGAAATTGTCACACAAGAACATGTTGTCAAATCTCTGAAGAATATCACATAAACTGGAGACATGATTTTGGGTTTAGAAGAATACATAAATACAAACATAGGAAAATAAAGTAGAGACATGTATGTAAAGTATACGTACTATGTAATCAGAAAAGAATACTAAATAGATGGATTGGAAGTGATCTCTATGATTATCAATGGGTGTTTGTGTGGGTAGCGCGAGTGGTAAATCTATAACTGGAATTTCAGACGTCAACCAGGCTCCATGAACTGACTGGCTAGACAAACAAGATCTCTAACAATGATAGGAGACACACAGAATTCGAACTGCTTCAGTGACAATTGAAACCCTCAATCACTTTGACAACTGGCCGTTCAGTTAATTTGATTCTTTTCGGAATACCTTCAACTCTGATCAGTAAATAATGTCAAATTGAACAACAACAACAACAACAAAAACAACAACAACAAAAACGTCTAAGTTTCAACATCCAAAAAAAACCAACAACGGCAACCGGCAACTCCAATTTTTTCGGTAGCTTTCTCAGTTGCCCAGGATGATGCATGACATCCCGAGAGCTTGGACCTTAACCAAAAAATGCCGATGAATGCATGCATGATGTTTAACAAATGGGTTTTTACTCCCCCGAAATTTAACATGGAACCTGAAAATGATGGTTTCCAAGGGGAACTTCCTTTTCTAGGGACTTCTTTTCATGGTAAACTAACATGGCAATGGAAAGTTCCTTTTTTTTGGTGGGAAACAACATCTTGATTTCAGGGTGCATTTTTCCCATAGGCTATGTTAGTTTACTGGAGTGTAAGAAGTATTTTAGACTTTATAAACATTTGTTTTGGGATGTGATTGTGTCGTGAAACTCTTCATTTTTGTTGGGTTTCTTTGAAAAAAAGGTCTTATTTTTCGTGTGATCATCTCGGGTGTATCGCGACACGCATAAAAACATCAACAAACACTTGGAGTGTTCTGCTGTAGGACATGTTGGGTCACCATCTGGCAGGATGATAGCCTGTGGATATCTACAATAAGCATATTTGATTGTACACTACATGTGGCATGGCATGCTTATGATTGCTTATGGATATCAAAGCGGTAACTACTCCTACTTACTCAGAGTGGCTGGCGGGTCAGACTGTCCCCCTGCGCATTTTTTTGATGCCAATCTTCAAAATGAGAAGGAAATTCTGTCCACGCACAATGACGACACATCTGAACATGCTGAAGCATCTGAACAAAGAGATACGTAGAGGCAAACAAACTTGCAAGCAGGCACTTAAAGAAACATCTAAGAATGCAAGCGTGACCAAGCAAACATGAGGAGCCAAAATTGAAACTGCGATAAGAATGATAAGATTTCAATCCAACATATTCAAAACACGAAATCTCTTACTCTCAATACATGCAAAACGGTCCAGTCATTGCATGCGTCCCTACAGGATCAAATTCTTCTGATCACCTGCAGACTTGCTTAAGACGCTCACCACGCAGGAAACAGCAAACCATCGCAACTGGGTCGTGTCCTGTCGGACATGTGGTTTCCATTGACATTGAAGATTGGCATGTATACATATGTATAGTCTATGTAGTATATGTATAACATAAATATGCACCGTATCACTTTAATCATATATACATATCTATGGAACACTCCAACATACCATTCACTTCACATAAACGTCGTCAACCTTTCAATTATCAATTGTCAAATTGCATCAAATCCCAAGGATTGTAATCAGCCGCGGGAAAGTCGCAAGCCACTATGCATGGCATATCATTTCTGCGTACTCTAACTTACCCCTTTACACTTCCTACACACAGGAAAACCATGGAAAACCCTTCAGTTATCGACATCAAAACTGTAATTTACCAAGCCGCGAAACCAGTAGCGAACAAGGCCATCCCGTCTATGCATGTGTCCTGAACCTCTTTGAAGACAAAAACCGAAATGAGCTGCGACACCAACACCGGGCCTCATCTTAAGGAATCTGACGGCTTGAGTCTGCGGGGAGCTGTGCAAGAGCCACCTTTATGCGAATCAACCAATACTAGTAAAGATCATGGCTGTAAAAGTCTCCTACAAACATGGTCAGAAATCTCAAGCTTCCATGGCTGAAAATTTCCAGTGCAAGTTCAGCCGCTGTCAACTCGGATCAGAATGGACTGTTTCCATGAGAAGTGATTCTCAAAATTTGGGGATTTCCAACGGACCATCTGGAGAAGACCAAAAAAGTGGCACTTGGCACAATGTTGCATCAATATCTTTAGCATTGCCCACCAAAACCCCCACTCCTGAGCAAAAAAGTCAAGAGTTGCTGGTGGTTAGAATAGGTTCTCCGCTGAGAAAAAACTACTGTATTATAGACATAAACATATGTTTAGAAGTGATTCACTAATCAAAATTTGAAAGCAAACACACTTCTCCGACCACCAACAAGCTGGGAGATCGAATTCCAAAGCCTTCCCTCAGCTGAGAGGAGTACCAATAACGCTCAACATATATGTTGCCGTGTAGCCGATATCATCCAACCTCGACATGCATCACCACCCCCAAGCTATGCACATATATATTCTATAAGGGTTGTTTGTGACCCTACATTTACACAATCTAACAAACATATTACAATTTACATGTAGATCTTCTTCAAAGTCTTGAGCCATTGAAACTGAACTTTTGAATACGCCAAACTGTTGAAATGACTCCATTGACTTTTTAAATGCAAACAACTCTCCCTTAAAAAATGGAACTAAAACTGGACATGTGAAACATGCCTTTTTGACTCCAACAAATCAAACAAAAAAAAATCAATGTATGGATCATATGTTGGCAATGAAATTAAATCAAGCACAAATCTTTCTGATCAACGTATATAATAACTTGTAAACCACAAACAAAAAATCACATTGCAATTGTCAGAGCAAACAAGACCCTCCAATATATATAACTGAACCCGCTTAGATCCCCGGCGATTTGGCGAAACAAGCAAAGCCTAATGCCCAAAGACCTGAAGCAGTGAAGCACTTCAACGTGGGCAACAGCTGCCACGAAAAGTCATAAGAAAACAATGAGCGATGATGTATTTCTCTGGCAACCACATGCCTTTTGTTTTACCAATTCAAGCATGTTTTGAAGTTGATCAATTTCGTTGATCCTTAATCGAGTTAGTGGTCGTAATGGAGCAAATTGAAATCATGTTTTAGATGATTTCAGAAATTCATGCGGCAGAGTCGCAGATGCCAACTGGAAGTGGTGACTTGCAGATTACTTCTGATTGAACACCCATCCTTTTTCCTTCTCATCCCAGAACAAAGGAGCACCCGCACCCTGTTTTGGATTTTGTATGTACAGTTAATGTGTGTAAAGTTTGGACGACGTTTTGGGGGAGGTGTCTTGTGCCACTGACCTTGTTGCAAGAATATGACATATGCAAACATAGATTTGCAAATGAAACACTAATACATGACTATAATATAATGTGATATGATACAACCTCTCCCGAACACCGTCAACTTTTAAAAGTGAAAGTCCCTAATTTCAGAAGTGGAAACTCTAAGTTCGAAAGTTCCTCCGAAGCCAAGTTGCAGGCATCAAAACTTTTACTTCATAGAAATTCCATAACCAATTCCCTATAGAAAGCCCAACAAAGATGTAGGTTTATAGGTTTACTTAGGTCATGGTTTACTTTGTTACCTACTCCATTTACCATACAAATTTAGGTCATGTTGAAATATTCAAAAAAAAACAACAAAAAACCCACCGTTTTGAACCATTGTTGCATATCCCAGGTACAACCGGACAAGAAGGCAGGACGAATATTGGGTTTGGCCGGTGATCGCAAGTGAAGCACCTGAAGGGTTTTTGTGGGTTACTGGAAAGGTTGATTGCTTTTGACAAAGAGGGGGAGGAGGTATATAATTGTGTTTTGTTAAAACATGTTCTTCTACTTCAAACGTGTGAGGTTTCAATTGATACACTGTGGGTTGCTATAGAATGAAAATGACCTAGTTAGTTACAAGTATAACTCATGTAGGACATACTGTACTGGTTGGTGGTTTCAACCCCTTTGAAAAATATGAACGTCAAAATGGAAATCTTCCCCAGGTAGGGGTGAAAATAAAGAAATCTTTGAAACCACCACCCAGTGTAGTACATACTAAGAAAAAATACGGAAGGATTCTCATGACCAACCAAGAGTTTTTCAGGCTTCTGGGACCGTGATCCTGTCAAGACATGGCGAAAAAAACATGTCTTAACTTCGACATCACTTAAGACATAGTCATGTCTAGTCACGAATCGCCCTTTTCCATAGCAGTTTTGGTAGACAAACTATGGCACCTTCTTGCAGGATGTGTAGCCCAAATAGATTGTAGTTGAAGAAGCCCATACCTCGGCGTTTGACATCCTGCAGGGGATCTTGGGTGATCTTTATCTTGAAGTTGGAGAAGTCCTAGTGTAGAAGTATGTATTTTAGGAAGAAATAGTGCTTCCAAATGATGATGAATTTACTTGCAAAAAATATGTAGCATAGCATTTTTGTGTCGAAACTGCCAGTCCCGCGCTCAACTTGAAAACTACAAATTTGTGTTCGGCCATTTTGGCCGACACTCGGCAGTCACCTTCGATGACAACCTTTCTCACTGCACGACGCAGGGCCCCTCCTCTCCTGGAACATCACAGAATCTATTCCATGCGACACCAACCCTCAACTGGGAAACTCGCGCCATTTTTTCAGTCATGTCTTAACCATGGCAACCTTCACCTTCAGATTTCCATGGCGTTTTCAAAGGTTATCATGTGACCCTTCATTGCCTTCATTGCCTTCACCATCTGGACTCCCGAGGCCAGCAAAGGCACCCATCATGGCTTCCATCATCCTTAGACCCTCTTCCATCTCTTCCTGCCGTTAGGCCCGTGACGCCGTGTGTTTGACCGGTTTTCAGATTTTGGGCCGCAGGGTGTTCAAGAGCCCCCCAAAAAATGACACCAAACACTGAGATCAAAATTCATGGGAAAATTCCAACAGGCCATTTTTTCAAGTGTTGCAATATTGACAGTATCAGTCCCTCAGACTGGGATTGGAATTAAACAGACTTGGGTCTACTTAGTCCCCTTGTGAAAGAGCCAATCATTTTCCAAGGCCAGGATGGTTTTGAGCATAGCACATCGGAAATCTCCAGTAAACAAACTCAGAGCTGGCATACATTCGAATTCCCCCCAAAATAGGCCCCATTTGGTGTCCCCTGAAAGATCAAAATAGTGTTCTGGCATGTTCTGGCCAAATTATGTATTTCACCAACCAAAATTTCCTTGAAATAAAGGGATTCCCCGGCCCTCCTCAGCTACCTTTTGGCAAAAACCCTGGAAACTGTGGAATATTCACTACCAAACCCAACTGGTTAGCAGGATTTCTTCCATCAGCAGTATTACACTCCCTGAACCTAACAGCTCGCACCTGAAAATAGGCTGTTTTTTGCCCCCAAAAGGAAGTTTCATCTTCCAACCATCCATTTTTCAGGGGTAGACTTGCTTTTAGTTTCAGGTCGAGTAAACCGGGTGTTTCCGAAAATAGGGGTACCCCCAAAATGGATTCGAAAAAAAAAAAAACATGGAAAATCCTATTAAAATGGATGATTTGGGGGGTGTATATTTCCCCTAGTTTCATGATGGTTTTCTTGTTGTTGGCCAACCTCCCTTGGCTTTCGAAATCATGTCCTGCTTTGCTTCCAACTCTGCAGTGCCTTTCGTTGCATCCGCCATCACCTTGTGACGAACTCGAGGTGAAACGCGAGGCGATTTTTGTTTGCTGAAACGCAAAAAAGGGTGGCGTCTCAGATGGGGGGTTCGTAGGATTTGTCCAAAGGTGTAAAGAAAAATATGATGAATGTTTACACATATGTATTCATATATGTACATAAATATATATATATATGCAACTAGTTGGTGGTTTGAATCCATCTGATAAATATTGGTCAAATTGGATCAATGCCCCAACATGTGGTGAAAACAAGATTTGAAACCACCACCTAGACCTAGACCAAATAAAAGTAAAATATATGACATATCCGGTGACGCACTGTTCACGAAGGTAAATGTACACAACATCCTCTCCAAAATTGGATCAGTTTCCAGGGAAGTATCCAATCATAAAACAGAATCTCCAATTCTTGGAAGAAATATCAAGTAAAACATGATAGCATTCTTTCCTACAGGACTTCATGAATTGTGATCCATTTGTTGCCTCTTAATATTTCACGTGCCCTATTCTCAAAGGCTTTCTCGAAGTCGTACGGGGCCCAAAGGAGCGGCTGGCGGCAAATATGCCAAATAAAACCTTGAGCTTGTTGTTGGCTGGTGTAAAAACACTGAAAATAGAAAAAGTGGATGCCAAATCATGAATTTGTGAAGCTCCGCCCAGTGGCATCAACCACCAGCAAATTCATGGCGTTAAGAAACTCACTGTTCTTCTCCTCAGCTGGAAGGCAGTGATGAGTTTTTTTCCCAAGTGTTACCTTCTGGTGATTTCATCCCGCCTCTTTTTTGACCACAGAATTCTTTGGTATTTTTGTTGTTGCTTGTGATTTTTTGTTTCCAATCTCTTGTGAACCGATGCGTTACGGACGTAGTGACGACTTGACTTTTTCGGCCAAAAGGCATGGCCATGAAGCAAGGCTTCCACCAAGCTTTCCTCGGAGATTTGGCCATCAGTACCTTAGATAAACACAGATTCATGGATTCTTATCCATTCTGGGAAAGACATTTCCCCAACACAACAAACGTTGATCAGGAGAGAAATCAAGATGAAATATACATGCAGTTTTGGGATGTGATATCTTATTTAGGTAAGATAATTCATCCCCCAAAATCTAGGAGGCCTTTGGCAGTATGATATGGTTTGAAAATGCATGTTTTACCAACTGAGCTTGAAGATTCAGGGTGCGCAGAGATCCTCTCTGAGGCCTGTGAACACCAATGATTACTACATAAATATTGCACGCCCGAAGACTAACATGACTAAATGGAAACTGGCCATATTTTTGATAGGAGATGTAGAACTCCATTTTTTTGTTTTCTTGTGCATTGTCATGTTACGTAGTTTTCAGGGGGTGGTTTTGTTGACGTCTGTTAATGCAAAAGGGGATGCATGATTAACCGAATCATTGGATACCGTGTAGACATGGGAGAAAGATTACCTGAAGCCATCACCAAGTTGCTAAGTACTTCAAAGGCCTGGTGATGGCGTGATTCGGGAGAACGGGCGTTCGTGGGTTCAGGGACGTGGCTCTTTCGGTTGGGGTAAAATGGTGAAATGGAAGAATCTATATATGGGACCATACCTGCAAAAAGGCAAAAGACAACTAAATACAACAAACAGGAAAAGAGCATGAACAAATAACTTCCCTATTTTCAATCTACTACTCAAGTTTAAACATGTTAAAAAGAACATAATGAGTAGAGCCATAATTCATATTACATGCAATCGCGGTTGAGTTGTATCATATCTTTTTGTTTTTCATTTTTCCATTGCTAGTCAATTTGTGAACTGTGGAACTTCCCAAACCAATTGGAGCTTTACTCAATGCTCTCGATAAAGGACACGGCAAAAAAAACAACAGGATCAAATGGCAATACAAAGGAAACGCGTAGCTTTGGGACAGCCTGACAGAGCAAACAAAAACATGATGACTTGAATGCTAGGCACCCGCTTGTTGTGTTCATCGATATTCTTGAGGCGATCCTCCTGTCAATGAGGCATTGGAAGTTCTGCGGCTCCGCATGTTTTACGCCATGTTTGTCAACCTGTTTCTTGGGGTTTTCAATGATCTGATGTGAGGACAGCAACTCTCTTCCAAATTGAATGATTGCTAAATGAAGTCACAACCGAACCATCTTGACACATTTCAAAACTTGTCATCCTTGCGCAGATGCTGGAAGAATGCTGCAATGGAAACAACCCAGAAATGAAGCTTTGGTAGATTCAACGAATTCCTTTTTTAAAAATGATGTTTACCAAAAATGGTGATATTTTCAGGGTACGGAACGCACTTTTTTAGTTCGGTTTTTCAAAGGGTGCAAAAAACCTGGAAATATGGATCCATCGTCTCATCTCCTTTGGGATCACCGTGGCGAAAAAACACGGCCACATGTTTCACCAGTCCTTCAAAATAGCGTATTTCTGCTTGAAGACTTCCTGGTTTTCGTGCAGGGCACTTAAGGGAAAAACACACAACTTTCAGCCTTCATAGTTTTTGAAAGTTCTTGATGTTGTTCAAACCAAGCACCTGCAGAATCAAGGCATCGTCATACATTTCTATACTTCCTGAAACGTTGATTGAAGTGTAAAAATTGACACATGGCCTGTCATTGCCATTCCTTTCAAGCCACCTTTTTTTCAGCATGTTCAGAAAAAAAACAAACTCATTCATTTGGAATACATTCTTTAGATTCTTGGCTTAGCAACTTGAGATTCACATCACAAACATACAGCACTTTTTCTGATCAACTGACCAGCCACTATGTTTGAATCATCTCAAGTGGTTTGTTGCTTGCATCAAGTATACCTGATTCTTAAGCCAAACAAAAAATAACATGTCAAAAATCAAACAACTAAAACGAAAACAATCACAGCATTCACATCCACATCATCATACTGTAAAAAAAACAAAAGATGGAAAATGTATCAAACAACTTCCCTGCATTTAAATCTTTATATATAAAACTTGATTGCTCCTTCGGATGGGGGGGGGAAAGGCAAGGCGTTTTGTTCTATCAGTTCTTTCATCAACAAATCGCCAAGGTTCATGGAGCTTGT
>DF241078.1:80000-90130 GCA_000507305.1 Breviolum minutum Mf 1.05b.01
GGTGGGTTCACAAATGTGCACATCCTATGAATAGAACAAGAACTCAACCATCATTCTGTCAATCTCATAGGCTATCCCCAAATGTAGATAATATTATATGTATAATATTCTCAAATAAAAAACATATGCACTTGTAAATATTGTATATATACATAAATCTTGAAACTGATGTATATATGTAAATATATATATCATATTTAAAAGTTTGATATATTTGTCAGCCCTTGTCCTTACATTTCAATACTCCATCAACCCTCAAAAGGGTCTCCAAGGTGCTGTTCCAAATGAGGAGCTCGGCAGAGCCAGTGAACCATCTCCTTCCACAAAAAAAACACGGAGCCCTGGTGGAATATGAAATTCGTGATAGATGGACATATATAATCTATCATATATAATAAAATTACAAAATATCTAATATATAATACATAATAAAGAATATAATATATATATAAATATATGTATCTATTCTTTGTGTGTGTGTGTGTCTCTGGCTGTGTGTTTTTTGTACATTGTTTAAAAAAGTATACTTAAATATATGTGCAATGTTAAAAAAAGTATACTTAAATATATGTGCAATGAATACTCCGAGAAAAAAACTGTTGGAAGCAAAATACGCAAACGTATGTGTCAATATATATATATATATATTCATATTATATAGTGTAGGCGTTGCGTTTCAGACCAATGTGTCACCATTTTTGGACCACACTACGTTGGTCATATTGAGTATTCCCATCATCCGTTTTGCGGGCGAATAGTTTGTGTTCCTCAATATGCCAAGGCAAAAAATTGCTTGCTCATAATCATTCTTTTTAGAGACAGGTACCTTAGTTCCTGCCCGCACCTTTGAGACTTGTCATCCTGGATATGTTTCCTATTCTTCTGCCTTGGCCGGCCTACCCAAATTCATCCTCACCTGGCCGTTCTGGATGTAAACCTCTCGTTTTGGAAAACCCAGTCCTCATAGTCAATTTTGCCTTTCCAAAACGGGCTGGCTGAGTCTGGTACAATCAGGTTTTTTTTTGGGTATGCATAAAGCATCACAATCACATTTTCAAACACATGAACCATGGATATCAATAAACAAATTGAAATGTCGCAACAAGCTACAAATTTGCCTTCAACATATCCAAGTAAAACACCCAAACACCATTGTCAAGATCAACATCGCCATTGATCTGGAACGAACCAGGAAATTGGCATCCTTTTTCCGTTGGCGAGTGGCCATCGTTGTCGAGATCTGCATCCTTTAGCATCACTTCCACATCTTCCTCTTTGGCTGGAAGTCCCAAGGCATTCAACCTGTGATTTTTTTTGGTTTGTCGAAGTCATATCACCAGGTCACCCCTGTTGGGAAACTCGAATTTTGTTGTATCTAATAATTCAATATATCAACATAAACTTACAAACAAAAATACATCAGTCAGTCGAATCAGCATTTTCACCATTCCAAACAAAAAAACGAAGCTGCACTATCTTTTCGAATCAAAACTGGTAAAGTTTACGGCCCTTCAAAATCAGTCTCAAGGAACACATCCTTCAGTTCTTCCTTGCTGATGAAACCGTTACCATCTTTGTCCCACTTCTTGAAGGCTGCCAGGATTTTCCTCAAACAACAGCACTTCAACGCTAGTCACGTTGCCGCCGTTTGGCGGGGTTGAATCGTTGAACATAAAAAAGGGCTGAGTTCAGTGTTCCAAACATAACATATGATGTTGGATGTTGGAAAAATTATGAAAAATTGGTCTCTCTCCGAAACAGTGGTGATGTGTTGATGCTAAACTTAAACATTTGATGCTTAGCAATGTCAAGAATAGGCATTGCCAAAAAGCGGTGGTTTTATGCCCCCCATGATTTTTTGTTGAAAACTCATCAACTCATCCAAGGATCTCTTCTTTATCTTTCCAATCCTTGGAGCCAGTAATAGCTTGTTTACACAATTTCTTGGTCTCGCTGTCATACTTCAGCTTCTTTCCTTCTCCCATGGCGACTTTGGGCGGAGAAAACAAGCCACCGGTTTTCAGCAGCTTTGAAGCCAAAGGAGGGCTGAATTTTTTGAGGTCTAAGACTAGACCAAAAGACCAAAGATCTGCAACGACGGGAAAGCCTGGTTGTTTTTTTCTTCAAAGAAAAGAACCCACCACTTGTAATGCACACTTATATGACACATGACAATCTCATAACTGCTTCAAATCAAAAGTCAGTGTTAAAAAAAAATCATCTCTTACCACTCAAACCTTAATTTGGTGATATTTGGTGAAAATCATCTTACTTCATTCTTCCTCGGTCAAGGCAATCAAGGCAGAAAACCACTGACCACCCCTCTTTCCTTTTCCCCTCGCAAGAACATCCACAACGTCCGGGCCCAACACCGCCGCGCGGATCATGGACACGAGGGCATCTTCTGAAGGGCCCATCCAACCATTGTTCAACAGGCGCAACGGCAAGGTTCTGCGCCAAAGCAGCGCCATGTCGGACATTGAGGCCTTAATGATGTGCAGTTGTTTTTTTGCCATGGAATTTTTTTTTGATGAAGGATGGGATCCGGTGAGAAATGTGTTTTTTCAAGTTGTGCTACCTTTTTTATTTGATGGGGGTATCATATAGATAAGAAACTTTTTTAAAAAAGACTAAAAATTCTTGCAAACAATAAATATTTGTCACTTGAACCTAGTTCCAAGTAATTCACTACTTAGAGAATACAAAACATCAAACACAAATCACACAGAAATTATAGGTTCAAATGTACATGTGTTTGAGCCACATCTTGTCCCATTTCCCACTCAAAGTGAATCTCAACCCTTCTGCTTTGAAACAACTCCCATGACAGTTGGCCAGTTGATCAACCAAGGATCATTCGCAACGACTTCTTCCACTTCCTTAAAACTTTCATCATGTTCCAAATAGGGTAGCTTTGGTATGGCCAACAAGTCATTCTCCTGCACAGTAAAGATCCAGCGATGATGCATAGCACCACGATGTTTTCGGGAAGAACCTTCCAGTGGGGGAGCATCATGGCGTGAGACTTCGGAATATTTGGAAGGCACCCTCACCAAACCACTTTCAGCCACTTTCGGCAGTTGCCGCACCACAACCTGGGGGACCCAAAACAGACTCGACGTTGGATTTCCACCGACCAGTCTGGTGGTGGGTGATTTAGCGAACTTTGAAATATGATAAAACTTATAACCTTTTGTGAGCATCAATCAGGCTACTGTCATGTCTTCAACACACAAAGACCCAATGATATACAGTATGTAGCTATATATGTCTATATTATGCGATCTTTAAGAAGATACATTTTTACAATACCGTACCATGTTGTTTTTTCAAAGAAGTAATGCCCCGAACTTTCGCCCAGGGATGGATTTACATCTTTTCAGCTTCCAAGGGGCTTGTGGATCTGTCAGATCCTCCAGCAAATGTGAGGTAATCACTAAGTCAAACTTCCCTGTGACTTCCACTAAGCGAAACCTCGGTGGAACGTCTGCAAGTTGAACACCTTTAAAACAGGTAGATCATCAATGGTTCAAGAGAAGATAAACAGTTTAGTTTCATTTAGCTGCAGTGGTGGTGATTGATGTGGCTGTAGTCGCTCACACATAAGACACTAAGTCGCCAAACTATCTTGTGAATTGTAAACATCAAACATCATCAAAATATCAAACATCCTAATCTCACCAAGAAACACCTTCGCCCAGCCCTCACCTTCTGCATCCGTCACATCTCCCTCAATCATACCCAGCACCAACGGCTGGTTTCCACGACAGCAGCGTTCACGAGTAAAAAGGTTATCAAAACATTCGTCAGTGGTGGAAGAGCAGCATTTCAAACCCGTGTCCAACTCAGCAGCTGAAAAGCAGTTCACATGATTTCCCGCGTTAAAATCAAAGATCACATCAACGATTCCAGACTGGATGCTCCAAGGATATGCTGTTGCACCAATATCCAAGACACGAAATTCGGGCGTTTCCAGTCGAATCCGTCGGATCAGTGAAACAAAGGTACAACGTTCACGTGGTAAGAGGGCTACATGATGGATGCTTCCAGAAATAGCCTTCTCAGCACGTTGCCAGGCATCCCACCATGCACCAGGAGACACATCCTCACAAAGGGATACCACCAATGGCAGAAAGCCACTGGAAAATAAGAGATAGAACTGTAATGCCATGACACCCCGCAAATTCAGCCTGAACGGCATGGCCAACAAAAATGCAGGCAAATGAAATCTGAGGCTTTGGGGTCACAAGGTATATGTATAAATCCAAATAAATGGGTATTCATGATCACGACCTTGCTGTGGCTATAAACTAGTACCAAACCATCCAACAGTTGCTTCACTTTTGTACACCGAACTCTTGAGCCAAAAGGTCAGGATCTGCCAACAAAAACACGGTGGACTGTTTTTCAAGCTCTTGGACGTTTAAAGCTGGGTCCAAGAGTGAAGATGCTTCAAAAAAGGAAACGTTTGGCCGGAGAGAATCAAGGTCTTCTCGCAACATTGGATGAGACCTCACCCTTTCCCATTTCAAATGATGATAGAAGTACCCCTCAGCATGAACATACCTCCGCTCTGCCGTGAACAGAATGTGAACTGTTGGCCCTGTACTTGTCCAAACTGGTCCTGTTCAATAGACTCGAGAAACTCATTGTATTCAAATACAGGTTGCGTTGAATGGCCACTAAGGTCACCTGTTCATCTAAATATATCTGAATAAGCTACAAGAAGCCATCAAATACCAAGTGTTGAAAGCATGCAGAAAATTCACCGAGTGTTGAAAGCCAAGTCTCTGAAGCTGAAACCAAATATTGCGATAAACAAATCAAGGGCCGGTAGTTGGAGGCCCTGTCAATTTATACTGATGCAAATCATAGCTACTCTGCTCTATTTTAGGTGGGAAATCATGGGTACTCCAAAGACTAAAGTGACTCAGTGACTAAAATACATCTGAATCTAGTTGGTGTTTGAACCACCCATCTGAAAAAATATGCTCGTCAATATTGGATCATTTCCCCAGGGATCGCGTTTAAAACAACTTAAGGTGAAAACCACCACCAGTTGGGCATTTTTTTCTCTGAGGATGCTACTCCCAAGGCCATTGGAAAAACGAAGCAAGCGGACTGGTCGATGTGATATCAATTTGTCACGACTGGACGGGGGTTGAGGTTTTCCAATCTCTCCAACTTCTTCTGGTTGGTGGTTGAACCAACCCATCTGAAAAAAATTAGTCAAATTGGAAATCTTCCCTAAGTAGGGGTGAAAAATAACAAAATATTTGAAATAACCACCATGTCTTCCATTTGGAACATTGGATGCATGACATACGGTTTCCTGGTAAACTAACATAGCTGGCTGCAACATTGACCCGGATTGAAGACATACTTCCTATTGAAAATGGGGATGTTTCATTGCTATCTTAGTTTACTAGAGGGTACATTTCTTTACCAAACACAAAACCTCAAATGATTGATTTTCCCAAGATAGAAAGCACCAATTATTCTTTCTTGAGTGGTTCCCTTAAATCATACATTTGTGATCCTATGAAGCTAGAATGATTGAACAACATCCCGGCTTAATCGATCCTTCGTATTTTACATTCAAACGAAACTCCAAGTAATGAAGATGGTGTCTAGTCGAATCATCATAACAGGAGTTACTCAATATCTCAGAATCGTGGAAGTGGAACTATGACCGTGGTGGCAAAAGGTACTAGTCTTCGAGGGATCTTCTGTTCCACTTCCATAATTGACAAATAAGTCATTAACCATGGTACATCCATACTAAAATATACCAAACTATGTTCAGTACAACATGTTGTATTGTGATATGTGCTGACGCTGGCAAATCCACTGAAACATCAGCTACTGCTTGAGGTTATCGTTTATGAATATCATAAACACATCAAACAAAAATCATGTTAAATCATCATAAATGTCAACTGACGACCTCAACAATTCGCTCACACATTTCACTGGTGTCCATAGAATTCCGCAAACCTCTCTGTCATGTGACCGGCTTGCACCTGTGTTGTAGGATACGATCGATGCCACATGGCAAAGGGCCTTGGAAACGCTGTCAGATTCAACTGAGACATGAAACATCTGAAACATCTGTTCTTACATATACGTAGCTTGAATCTTGACTATGCGTTACGCGTAGCATTTATCCGTTTCGCAAGAATCACTTTCTTGGACCTTGGTCTTTGGGGAACATCTATGTTCCGACCACAAATGCGCCCCCCCAAGTGAATTGGCTCCAACATGGCGGCCGCTAAGCTCAAAACACAGTATTTAGTCCGCGACCTCAAAACATGCTGGGGATCCATAAAATGAAGCTTCACCAAGATTGGAAGCAAAGGGTTAAAATTGTCGTTTCCTTTAAACAACGTGTACAAAGCCAATAAGCTAATACAAAGTGTGAATAAGACATCAATAAGTCGATATATCATAGAATCCAATCATTTTCAAGTCAAAGTAATTATTGATAATATACTATACTGTATGAATATATAAATAAATAAATATATATATACATGTGAATACACACATCTGCATTTTACCAACACAGAAAGCCTTAGCCTCATCCCATACAATAAAACGAGCTTTCTAGTATCACCTTCTATCACAGCTTTCTGCAACATCATCAACTTCCGGACATCATCAAAAATGTGACAAACTCTGAGATCCCCAACAAACACCTGCAAACATGGCCAAGAACCATCCCAAAATAATTGATGACCTTTTTGGAGCACTTGCAGATGCCTCACCGGAGGGGTCGTCTTTTGATCTGTTTTTTATGTGTCTCGAAATTTGACAATTTGGACGAACAAAAAGTGAAAAAATCATGCAGAAAAGAAAGCAATATATGTATGTACATATACGTATAGATATATATATATATATATATATATGCATTACCGTGCTGTGTGGTTCTCACGGAGCTGCAAAGAGCATTGTTTTTCCAACAAGCCAGAGCCCGTGCCATTTGTAGTCAATCTAGGCCAACCAGCTCAACATGGTTTCGATGCTGATCTTCAGCACACATGAAATCCATGGAGCTATAGTTTTCCATCACCTCTCAACCTCCCATTCCATGCGCCCCTAGCTGGCTTACAGCGATTGAACACTGCCAAAGCCTGCTGGAGCAATTGTCGGGAGGGCGGTGTGAGGGAGAAATTCTGCAACTCTTGAAGGCCTTCATCTAAATAGATGCGGGCTGTTGCAACATTGCTCCAGCGACCTTGTTGCATGAGCTCTCAAAACTCATGCCCCTTTTGTAGGCCGATGTGGCTCCTCCACGGCGGATGCTGTAGGGGAGAATCTTCCACTGGGATAACTGAAGTTCAACCACTGCTTGTTTCCACAGTCTTCGAAATTGGAATATAGAATCCTGCACTAGCAACTGTGGTGAAGAGCAAGACAGGCAGAGTGCTCTAAGGCAGTCCACTGCCAAAGGTTCTTTGACAAGGACCTTTTCCCAAAGAATCTGCTTTCTTTGCGCTGTCTTGGTATCTTGGAGGAAGATGACAGCCGGCTGATTACCAGCCCCAAAGACAACATTCTCTCTCCGGATACGGAAGATCTCACCGGTGCGTAGGAAGGTGCTGTAGGCAACCACCAGCATCAGTCCCAGCTTATGCCACTGCCACTTCATAAAGAGGCCCGCAATGGCTAGCAGGATCTCGGCTGAGATCGGCACCACACGAGCTGGTAACTCTATCTTGTTCCATGTAGAAACCAGCTTCCAACTTTTAGTCAGTTTTCTTTTGCACTCAGGAGCAAAGTATTGGACAGCAGCCACGACATAGTTGGCGTAGGACTTTGGTTCCCCATCAATCCATAGATTCTCAATATATTCACTCAATCTCTCATCAATCCTTTCAGGAAAAGCTCGCACCTGAGCTTTTGTTAAAGTCGTGAAACTCAAAAATTGTTCAAAGCTTTGCTGGTAGCGCTCTGCGGTGACACTTTTGACGATGGCGTCTTCTAGCTTTCCGACCTTCTTTCGCTCCTCCTGCCTTTCCCTCTTTGTCTCAAAGTTTCGCACCACCTTTGGCATCTTCGTACCGTCTGCTGGGTTCATCGGCCGGATTCAACCGGCTCTCAATCCAACTCCACAGGGGGTAGACATTGAGGGCAAGGCATAGGGAGCAAATCCTTCGGAGCAATCTGTTAACTTTTCTTGACGACGAGCGGCCCTTCACCAACACGGCCAAGCATACCTGAGAGTCAGACAGGTGAAGGAACCGGCACGAATGGAAGGTACTTGTCCTGGCTCGCCATTCCAACGTATGAAGAATGGCCCTAAGCTCCAAGATGTTGATGTGTTCTCGAGTCCGGAAAGGGTAGCTATGGGCCACCGACCAGCTCCATCGCGCTGGATCCACTGACGTCCTGGGAGCAGCATCGGGTCTCTACAAGAGGCCTACGTCCAGGCGGACATCTGACCCCCTGAACTCCATCCTACGGAGATAGTGGTGAACCAATGCCTGGCTCAACTGTTTGGCCCTGGCAGAGTCCACCTCAGAATCGCTCGGTCGCATCACATGGCCTTGTCTCAGCTGCTGTTCACTCACCAACGCTAACCTTTCACTTTCTGACTCATCTTGTTGCGGCCCTCCATCTTCGCCATCTGAATCCTGAATGCCATCGTTCAACCTGGATTCCATTTCTTTATGCCACCTTTTGATGATCCACGCTGTGCCCCTGGGTTCAGTACGGATTTTCCGTGACCACAACCACAGGTCCAGCAAGGAACTCATCACCACGCAGTGAAACGAGTTCCCCAGGGCTGCCAATCTCATCACTTCCTGATCGGTCTTCTCCTCTGGGGCGTTTGCCTTCTTCTTAAAGAGCGCTGATGTATACCCCTTCGGGTACCCCATCAGGATCTCTCTTTCATTCGCATTCGCCACTCGCACCTCATTGGTCACTTCGTGACGGAATAGATGCTGTGGCTTATAAGTATAAGGCGGAAATTGCATCCGATCCTTTTTCCACCTTTCAACTGTCAGCTCGTCACAAGTGGATAGGCCAGCCGGACTTGGCGGTGCCTTCTTCCTGGGGATGGCACGAGTGAAGGTCGGCAGCTTAGCTCCTTCAGTCAACATACCTTCTGGCCATATCCAACCTTCGTCACAAACTTTGTCCAAAGGCTCAAGGTCTCCCTCCAGCCGGACTCGTTCAATGCTTCCATAGAACTCCCTGCTGAATGACCCATGGTCATCTGTTCCTGTAGACGACCAGTAGAGCCGGGGTCTCCTCACTCTTGACACATCGCTTGCACATACCATCACTGGATCCATTTTCAGCTCTTGGCTCATCCTTCCAACGTCCTCATCATCTCCGATCACATTTTCACAGAACCTGATAGACCAGATGCCCATCGCCACTGCAATCTCTTGAATCCACTTCAGCCTCTCACTCAGGTCAAAGAAGAGCGCCGACCTTGGATCCTCAAGATGGCGCCGCAGGGTTGACAACTTCGACAGCCCCTGGCATGGTGACCCTCCCCCTGCAATCACACCTGTGATCCCTGGGGTCTTTCTCATCAACGTCTCAATTTCCTTCTTACTCAGCTTTTGGATGTCGGCAATCAGATGGCATCCCGGCCACCTGCGACGATGTAACCGGCGGCAGTTAACATCCTTCTCAACTACCACTAGTACTGCCACGGGGATATCAGCCATCGCCAAACTCCTGGACAGTCCTCCTATTCCTGCAAAGAAATCAAACACAATGATCACCTCTTTGTTGTCCAGGTGATCAGCCACTTTCGAAACATCATCTAGGCCTTCTTCCAGCGCAACCACTTCTGTGAGGCCCCTCACACTCAATCTGTTGGCGTAGCAACTGCCTCCACCCGACTCGCAGGCATCCGAGGCAGTTACCACTTCATTCAGATTAGCTCTCAAGTCTGAGAACTTCATGGATTGTAGGCACCCCACCATCAACATCTCTTCAATCACTTCCTTGGTCAGCTTGCACGTCGCTCCTCCTTCCCCAATGGATTTCCAAATGAAGTCAAAGCATGAAAAGAGCGGCCGACGGAATTGCAAGGTGTGAACCTCCTTTCCTGCATAGACCTGCAGGCTTTTTCTGCTGGGATACTCGTTCCCCATCAGCCATGC
>DF241079.1:0-55132 GCA_000507305.1 Breviolum minutum Mf 1.05b.01
ACGAAGTGACACATGACTACTACTACTACTACTACTACTACTACTACTACTACTACTACTACTACTACTACTACTAGGACTACTACTACTAGGACTACTACTACTAGGACTACTACTACTAGGACTACTACTACTAGGACTACCACTGCTACGACTACTACTGCTATGACTACTATTGCTAGGACTACTATTCCTGTCAGGCTACCCAAAAGTTCGTATATCGGAAGTTTGCCACTAAACTTCCTTTGATAATCCGCAATAACCCTTTCTTAAGCCAGTTGTAGGTGGTGTCACTGGTGACAAATGCATTTACAGCAGTTAGGAGGCCCCATATTGCTCTTGGTGAGTTTGCTTGGATTTGACTGAGGCTGCTCCAAAAGCTAAAGCCAAGGCGCAGTCTGGGAGGATGAGGACGGATGCGGTGACCGGGGAGCTATTTTTGTGATGCTCGGTTCAATGGTTTCCAGGGTCAGCCCTGCCGTTTCCCTCAGTGTGACATGGCTAGTCACTAGTTCTTGGTTTGGGCAGACAGGCGGGCAGCTACTCCAAACCCTGCAGTTAAGGGTAAGTGTTTCCTTAAAAAGATAGTGTAGATTCGGAAATCCCCAGCCAAGATTTCAGGAAAACTCATGTTGAAATATGATGGTTCGCACTCCCTGAAACTACCATAGCACCTGCACCCAGCCAGGCTAAGGCTCGACCCATGAAGGGATCTTTGGTGGCTGGCACCGGATTCTGGGTTTTGAATAAGCTCTCAGGGGACGTTGCCTTGAAGAGAAATGACTGAAACCTGAAAGCTTGTTGTTTTTGAATTCTTTTTGAAAGAAATTGGGGGATTTGCTAAGGTTTGGTTTCCTAAGTCAAGAATAGGTCGTTTGATTTCTGATTTCCAAGTATAGTTGGAGGCATTTGTCACAAAAGCCACATAGTTGTTACACTGGAAAGGACTTTTCCGTTCTAGAGCATTTCAAGTTGAACATCACGTTTGTTTTCTTGAAAAGGTTTTCAGAACAAAACCAGAAGAACAGACACCCCCATCAGTTGATGGGTACTGGAAGCATCCAACTGACCCCCCCATTGCTACCAAGGAGTTCGACATTTGCATGCCTCGTAGCTTGGCGTAGTGTCGAAAAGGTCACTTCATGGAGGGTTTACAAACCCTCCAGGGAACTCATCCCACCTTGGAAAAAGGAAAATCATCGACTCAAAAAGTATGTATGGGATATGTTAGTTCCCAGGAGGGTATGCTTAAATCACTTTGGAGCTCCAAGTTGTGAGAATTTCATAGAATTTCTAAAAGGATCCAGGATGCTATATATATATATATCTATATGATCATATATACACGTCCATAGACCAGGTGATTACAGTTTCAAATTCGTGTCACCAACGTGATTCCCTGATACTTGGAGGTCACTCAAACAAGAACCTTTTTGAAGGAATCATAGAAAATTCACCCAAAAAAGCCACATCGTGAAGTGCCGGGGGAAGGTGTAGACTTCTTTGATCTTCTTTGGACAAGGTGTTGTTTTTTCGTATATGGTTTTCATATGTTTTCATTGTCCTGTTTCCAACCAAGTGCTGTTTGAGGATAAGTCTGTTGCTTTGCCAATATGTCATGCGGCAGACGCCAAAGATCGAGATACCCAAAATATATACGCCAAACCTATGGCTACAGCGGCCCAATAGGTGATCACAGACTACTACAGGTCCCTGTAGTGGGTTCTTCTGTTCATTGTCACCTCCTTTGACAATTTTTGCCAATGGGTTGGAACACGTTGGAAGCACCAATTGGTCAAGTACAGTAGTTGTTTTCTTTTTTGGGGAAATCTTTGCATATGGTCACTCATGGCTGTTCCAGAGTTTTGTCATATGGTCATTGGTTCAAGGAACCACTAGTCTTATGTAGTCTTTTGTTTTCGTAGCATGCATGTGCTGCCATTGTCTAACACCATATTTAAAACTCCACAAAATTCTTCCATTTGTCTCAGGTGCAGCATATGCAGCAAGGCCATTTTGGGTCCTCGTTTTCGATGTATCCATTGCCTCGACTACAATGTTTGTCCGAAGCCTAGGAATCGACGGGGATTTGGTGTAGATGGCCTTGGGTGGGCTTAGATTTTTGTAGATTTTCAGAGGTCTTTTGATTCACACCTTAGGAGTTGGAGTGTTTCTTGTAGTACGTACATCATGTATTTTCAAGAGGATGCAGTATCACTTGTAAGCACGGAGGTAGTCAAGTCGATGATGATATTTCCATGTTCTGCTACCGGATCTTTCAACATATCATTTGATCCCAGGTCAACGCTGCGAAACAAAGTTGGTCAGCGAGCATCCAGAAGGACATCCCTGCTGCGTTGCCAAGGTTTGACTGGAGAATAGCAATGACAACACTGGATGGCTTGAAGATTCTAGACTTTCTACATAGAATTTGTAGGAATTTGATGAGATGTGTGAAATCTACTTGATTCTGGGGATAGATAAAGCGGAACTATACTTCCCCTGACACAGGCTTCAAAGTGCTCCACAAACAAAAGATCAAAGTTGATGGAATAACATTTCAGAAACGGAAAATGAGCTGCTACGACTAAGTTCTTTGATGTTGGTTACACTAAGATTTCCTAAGCAACACCATAGTTGGCCATTTGGAGTCACATCTATTGTAGCAAAAGTGCAAGAGTTGTGTTTAGGAAGCATTGGCATTTGGCTGCAACTTCACTGTCATTTCCAGCAGGACATGTTTTCGAGATCATGTTCGAAGATGACTTGGATTGGGAAAAGAAGCTTGGCAGAAAACCGGCAGTTTCCCCGGCGGAAACCCACCTTTCCACGCTGACTGGGAGAAAAATCGACCGATGTCTTTGGTCCCAGTTGTTGATGGTTCAGAAATCCCGCAACAACCACCTGGGATGTATAATACCCTTGCAAATAATGGGATTTCAACTACCAACCTCAACTGGTTAGCAGAATTTCTGAACCATCAACAGTACCAACTCGGGTTGTGTAATAATAGATCCACAAGTCAACATATCATTGAGTTATTGGGCTGTCTTCATTTAGCATAGGGCTACACCTTGACATCCCAACATCAGATCAAGCTATCCCAAGCCATCCCAAGCGGAGATTGAAAACGATGGGAACTTGGAGGAAACTTGGAGGAAGGGTAACCATCAGGAAGATTATATATATCTAGAGGATCCCAAGCTGTTTCTGCAAGTAGGTCTCCAAGTGAATCCGTTTCAAACCATCTATACAACTTGGTGGTGAAACTTACTGATTCGAGGTGGTTTTCTTCGAATTGGAGGAACAAACCAGCCTGAAAAAAGTGTTCACAATATTTTCAGAGTATCATCCTGTTGGAGGTTTTAAGCTGGATGAATTTGTTTGTTGTATCTCTCCATCCCATTTCCCAGCACTTGGGACGTAAGGGCCGACGTGCAGCTGCCCAAGAACCTGCGTGCGAGGCTGCGTTTTCAAGCACTTCAGGAGCGGTGGAACCATGAAAAAGTTGGGATGAAATGAACATGGGATGAAATCGAAAGTTGAAACTCCATAGAAGCAACATTTCAACAGGAAGCACACATCTGAAAAACCCATATCTTTGTGGGTTAAAATCTTAGTTTCAGGGAAGGTTTCTATGATTCTAGAATTAGAAAGAGTTACTCTGTTCTGCATTAGGCAGACTTGGAATAGAAAGGCATTGAATTATGGTCACCTGACATTACGCAGGGCACTATGGTGAGGCTTAGGGAATTCAGACCAGCATGGGATGAGGCAAATAGGACGTTTCGTCATATAAACTTGGCTGTTCGGCATGTTTTTGGGGTGTCCAAGAATAGAAGCCTGCTTGCAACCTGCAGGATACCAGCAATGCAGGAGGCCTGTGGAGAGAGAGATTGTTAAGGTTCCTCCCATTTTTTCTGTCTAATTTACCATGCAATGATATAATAATGAATAGATGTGTACACATAAATCCGTTTGATATTATTTGATGATCGATGTGGATTTATTTTAAGATGGGAGGCTTTTGAGGTATGTGTCAGTTTTTGTTTTTTCGTTCAGAGGCCGGAAGATGATACACCCCTGCGAAGCAACTTACAGAAGCCTAAAGATTATTCCCGTGTATCGATGTGTTCCATTGTTTTCCCTTGAAACTGGATACAGCCAGACAGATTAACGTGGAAACTACAAATCACCCATTTAGAAAGGAAAATGATCTTCCAAACCTCCATGATTACGTTTCATGTTAATCTTCCAGGGGTGTAAATGCTGTTTCTCTTTTTCACAAGTTCAAGTTCGGGCCTCGAGTCATAATTTATCGCCAGGGCGCAAGCGAAGCTTATCTGCTGAGGGTGTCCTGAGGTGCACGCATGAGATGATTTGAAAGTGGGGATAGGACTGGACCCAAGGTATGAATGGTTGAAAAAACGAATATAGATATGATATGTATTATATACATCAATACACATAAATGTATATTTTTTTTATTTACAATTATACACATATGTGTGCTTTTTGAAGAATCGTGTTTGAATACTGTGGGAAGAGAAGGACTACTTCCCCAACATCAATTCCATGGCTGTAGGTGTAGCCATCCAAAGAAGGCACTGTTGCGGTGAATCTTTTACTTGAATATTATTTGTTCATCCATGACTTGCAAGAAAGCTTCAGCAATTCAAGGTGACCAGGATAGACTGTTAGACCTACATGGTACTCTAATTCGTTGACCGATTCTTGGCCGCCGGTGACCCTTTCATCCCCTTGCCAGGGGGAACAAGCGAGGAAAGTACAACTTTGAGTTGGCTGATGGTGCCTGAGACGGCAGTCTTGAGTTGGTTGGGTTATCAAAACCACGGGTTTTGCAAGATCTAGGCTTATTGACCACTAAGGCTTGTAGTCTTAGAATGTTGAAGCAGTACTTTGGGTCACGTGGATCATCCGAGATATATTCAGGAATGTTAGCATGGCAACAAATCGCAGACAAATCTTGAGTCAGTTGAAGGTAAGGGGTGAATGATTATAGATCGATGATATGCAATGGTACATCTATTCAATGTTTTATTCCAAGCATATATATAGATACACCTTCAATGGCTAATATATATAATATCATATCCCAAAATTGTTTCACAAAATCACCTGTTTGAATCTCAAAGGTTGCGATGTAATTTTCATCCATTCAGGTTCAGGATCTATGGAGGTTTCTCCGAAGGACGTTCAGTCTGCCACCCAGACGAATCCAGTGAACTTTTACTGTCATTGTTGCGGGGGGGAAGCATCCTAAGATATCTGAAAAGATAGGAACTAACAGTTTTACCACTTTTTGCCACTTTTTTTGGTTGTTCTTTTTAAGTTTGGATTCCGAATTGGTGAATACGATGGCAACTCTTCAAAAACATGGTGTGATCCTGATCCCCGGTGTGTTAAGTCTTTTAAAACGAGAAGACCTGACAGAAATGATGAAATTCTAGTGGCTAAGAGGGCATCGGATGCCATCCCAACTGAGGCCCTTGTTGACGCAGAAGCAGGTGCCAGGGCTCCGCCGTTCAACGATGGTTTTTCGTTTGAATTGCTGGGCAATGATTTGCTAGATAGATGTTGATAGTTCATATGAGTATATGGGTACCATGCACTGAAAAGTGGTGTTTCAGCACCTACAAGGGTAAAGCATGGATCCAACATGTGGTACGAGAGTGGGGCCTTTTAATACTTATACTATTCCAGCATCACTTCCCTCTTACCCACCTTCTGTTAGAGAAGACATCATAACATGTCTTTGTCGGTATCAGGTGGGCGGGTCAGCGGGTCAGACCCTATTGGGTTATTCGCTTTGGAATCATATCAGCTTTAACAGTAATACTGTTGCTTACTGTTGATGGAAGAAACCCTGCACCACCTGACTTGTATAAAACCCTGTGAATAATGGGATATTTACCATATCAACTGGTGCGGACTCCTTCTATCAACAGTACCAATCGTAGTTTGGCAATACATGGATCCATTCTATTTTCTAGTCTAAGCAGGTTCCAACATCACTTCAGGTTGCGGTCACGCAGTTTGTGGCTTGTGTGGTGTTTCGGTGTCAGAACATCTCAGAAAAGTGCAAAGAACTGAGTACCAGAAAAAGATGGCAAACATCTACAAGACAGGAAAATATCAGAAAACCATATAAAACCATAGAAACGCAGTTTTCGAGAAGATTAAAGGCCTTTCCAACTGCTTCAGATTTCCTTCTCATTCCTCGTTGACCTTGGAAGGCGGAACGTTTGACCGCTTCTGGTATTTTCCAGGCCCAGAGCAGCTGAAAAGGTGTTTTTTACTTGAGCTTGTCATGTCAAAGATGGTCCATGAGGGTGTGGAAACAGGGTGTTGAGAGCTTCCTCACCAAGTAGAAACAAGCAGTGATTCTGTGAATTGTACTCAAAACACTGTTGATGGTACAGAAATCCGGCTAAACCACCTGGGATGCATAAAACTCTGTAAATAATGGGATAAACTACCACATCAACTGGTTTTCTTGCCAGATTTCCGGTTGCCATCAACAGTAGAAACCATGTTTGGCTTGACGCCTGGAGACCATCCGTTTCTCTCGCTCACCAGGCTGTGAGCTGAGAGTGCGATTCGGCGGTTTGGCTGAGAGTGAGCTTTGCTGATCCCTAGGATGCAACAGGCAGTTGCTAAAGGCACGTTTTGTTCAATGTGTGTGTGTGTGTTTGTTTAAATGCAATACAGATTAAGAATGATTAAGATAGGACACCAAACTGTGGCTAAATGTCTTGAAATGGGATTTCCTTTTCAACGGGACCATGCTGGAGTTCCATGTTAAGGTCTATATATACATTATACTTTACAGTGTATATAATATATACTCTCAACTGGATCACTACGGTCTTGGGTTCCACAAATTTCCAGGAGATCTGTGAAGACAAGGACCCTTCTTGACTTTGAAATTTCAAGATGTTTTGCAAATGGAACCAACCTGTAGTGAAGATTCCAGATTTATAAGGATGTACAATATGAATGTGTTTGCAGCATACGGATTCGTTTTGCTTTTATTCTGACAAGCCTGTCCACTTGGGTGCAACAAAACTTGATGGGTTTCTTCAGGATCACTGTCCTGTAACTCAAAAGTTGCTTGCTTGAATGATTGAGCATTAAACGTTTAATAAGGGGATGATATTCCCGAGTCGAAATGCGAAGAGACAACCAAATCATACAGCCTTCTTTCACCCCTGACAACATGTGACAACCAGTTGATTTGGGAGTCTTGGGCAATCGACAGAGACAACAGCATGTATTAGGACCCGGGTCACATCGGACAGGTTCACATTGGCAGCATGTAAATATGCGAGTTGAAAGTGACAGGTATAGAATCGCCCAGACATTTGAGTCAATCATGGTGAATCTTTATATTTCGTCATGTCAATTTGGGGCAAACCATTTCAAAAGATGCCAGAGGACGTCACAACACAAATGTTTGTTCATCTCAGGAAGCCTTCCAAAATATCCCGGAAATGAGCTTAGTTACTTCAACCTCGTGAATGTGTTTTAAATGTTACTTCATCGCAGGAAAATGCCAAGCTCGCTCGAAGAGAAGCCATTTTAAGCATCCCGATTTTTATTTCTATAGATGATAGCTCAGTTATTTTCGCACGGAAGGCCTCCGCGTGAAAGACGCGGGGTTTGGCGGTCTTCGTGTTGGGGGGATTGCGCTTCAGCACCTGTCCGGGCATGTACAGCCTTGGCATGTACAGTCTTAGGTGCAAAGCAGTTGGAGCAAGCTGTGTGCTAAGAATAGGGTGCTCATCCTGTGGACACCGGAGAATCAATGATGGAATCAAGCTTAGAAGCCTCTGGGCCTTGGAGAAGTAGGAGCGGTTGTGTTTTTTACATGAGGTGCAAGTTATTTTGATGTTGGTATTGGTTTTTTGAGGAAAAACGACTCATGTTTACATGATTTAGAGGTGAATCATGCTGGCTGGTATGACTCTACAAATCCTACCTGCTGTATATCATCCCTGTCTACTTGGTTGGTCAACCATCTAAAGATTATTGCCCAGAGACCAATTAGGTACCGGTATTTCCTTCCTTCACATGGTGTTTCAACCATGGAAGAAGGACAAGCACATCAAGAGGTGCTTCAATCCTTTTTGGACCAATTTCCAGGAGTGTTTCATGGTGCGTCTCAACTCGACAAGTTTCGAAATATCCTGAAGTCCAGTGGATGTCCTTATAAAATGTCACCATGTTTCATGAATCTTGGTTGGATCTCGACGCTTGAACCCATCTAAAACTATTAATACCCATATGAGCAGTGAAAAGGACCCTGCTTGTTCGGTTTGTTATCCATAAAAATTGGAACTCCTATGAACCAACCAAGATTTCTTTGGGATCATCATGATCCAATGGTCTTTTAAATTGCTTATATGTCCCTCAATGACATCTTCTCTTTCACCGGATTTTCGTTTCTCAGCTGCAAGTGATTTGTCAAACCCATCGCAGTTACTGCCTGGTTTGGCAAGCTGGTGGAAACTACGTGTCAACCTTTGCCGTGCAGCAGGTGCCTAAGAAATCTAAGGGTCAAGGTCCTTGGTATCCAGGTGAGATCTGGCCACAATGGTGTGTGGCACGTTTGTATTAGGTTTCATCTTGGATCTATCAAAAGACACTGGATACTGGCCCAGGTGGTGAGTTTAAAGGGTTGCATTTTTATAGGTTTGCGATGGGTCTAAAGTGGGATGTTCCGATGACCTCCAGGATGACGATAGAAAGTGAGTCGCTATTGCTGGGGGAAAATCCCAAGGTAGAATCTCCATGTCAGTTCAGTTCGGGATACTTAAGATAGCTAAATTCGTACAACTGTCAAGGAAGTGGCTGTTTTCAAAAATAATACAGCTATGTGAATTTGCTGGGCATGTGTTTATTTTTATGATTGCAGCTTCAGGGAGGGTATGCAAGGACTCTAATTTCAGTCTCATCTCTGTGGTTCAAGGAATGATTTCATGTACCAGTACTTACACACCGGTTCAACCATTTTAGCTGGTGCAGGATTTTGCCTATGAAGAGCTTGGATAGGTTTGGATGTAAGAACAAAGCCCGTTTACATCGGTTTACATTGTTATACATTGTTTAGGTCTGTGTCTGTGTAGCTTATTTGCGCTATTTCCAATCAACAAGAGATTGAAAGAGATAGATATCAGTCGCTTTAAAGAGTAAGTGTTTGAAAAACTACCGTGAGACATCACGTTCTCCATCGTGTGGAAACTAGCATCCGACCCGTTTTTCACATGCTTTCCGTCATATCTTGTCCAGATATTTAATATCGAAGCTCCTCCTCAATGCCAAGCAAGAAGTTCCAGCATGTACGACCATCCTGGATTCTTGCGCCAGGTGTTCCAGCCTGCAATGGTCCTGAGACCATTCCAGGTTTTGCACAAAATTCCTTAGATGTAATGTTTTCACGGCAGCTCTTTAAGGATTGGGCGTCACGGGTTGGCTATGGTTGGCTTGTGGAATCCATTTGGGTCTTTTGATGGTGTTGAGGATGGAATAAGATAACAAGGAAGTAACGTATCGTGAGTCAATGAAGTATTTCCGCATTCCACAGATGGATGATTCCTGATTTTGTTGGACACAGAAACCTCAGGGTGGACATATGTTTGACATCAGCAGCACGGCCATCCCCTCACACAACTTAAAGACGTTAAGCTTGAATGATGCTTCACCAGGATGTATGTTCATGTTCATTGGACAAAAACTGGAGAAAATGAAACCCAACTGAGGAGCAGAAGTTCTTTTGAGATGAGTAAATTGAACATTACCCTCCCCAAAACTAACAGTTCGCCCCTGAAAATAGGCCATCCCAAAGAGGAAACTAGTATTCCAACCATCCATCTTCAGGTGCTAGGTTGATTTTCCGGGGTGTTACAGTAAAGGTATGTAAAGGGTTTCCCGCATCTTCACTGTCTGAGGACTCGCAGATCCGTTGGGCCAGTGCTGGTGGAAGGTCATCGGCAAACCTGGGGACTCATGAGATGAAAAAAAACCCTTGGTTGTTTAGGGGATTTGTTGGGGATTATACTACCCAATTCTATAGGGATTATACCATTGCAAGGATCCCTATTAACCAACCAGTATACTGGAAAGTAGGAGGGTTTTTTTCATTGGTCACCTGTACCGTACCTAATGCAAGAAGTGACTTAGGTGCACTTGTTTCTAGATACACACTATAATATAGATCCAGCTCTCCCCCACAATCGCAGTGGCAAAACTATTACAAAACCGTGAGTCCTTCCATGTGGAGAGAGAGATTATATTTATGAGATTATCTATGTGAACAGTGACCTGCAACACAAAGGTGTTTCTTTAATCGATGGGAATGACGACAGTTGGTGTGATCATATCACCACTTGTAAGTAATCAGAACCATAGTGACCTATGTGAGCTGAAGAACCCAAACCCATCATAAACCCATTTGATTCTTGCAGCTGGGTAAATCGCGTTTCAGCAGCGCGATGATCCCAGTAAAGACCCACCCTATCTCGCCATTAGCTTGATGATGAAGAATAGCTTGAGTGATCAGAAAGACATGGCTCAAAGTCTTGTATCCTCATGTTTAAGCACGTATCAAATCTTATCAAACTATGTGAACCCATGATCCATGCACCACTCATCCAGTCAAAGGAGCGGAAAACCTCCCCAAATCAACCTTACAGTTCCATGTTTAGCTTGGTGAAGTATGAATCTCATTTGGACTGTGTAGCTTATGATTTATATGTCTTTTTGAGTATTGAGATTAGATGACTGTTTATGATTGTAATTTCTTTATGCAGTATACATCACTAGTTACGAGAACAGAAATTGCTGATTTCGTTACGTGTGTAGATGTTTCCCTACCAGTTCTCACGGATTGCATCAATTTCTTCACTTTGTGACTGTGTCGTGTTTGCCAGGCCTGACTTGGGAGAATCATCTGTGGCACTTGTGGATGCGCAAGAGGAAAGTGTAGAGGTGCTTCAATTGGATGGAAAATTCGAGCACACAGGGATACAGGGAAACGCATGGAACCAACCGCCTTGATTGCATGTTTTTTTGTCCAATGGGCATCGCTCCAAATAAAACTTGCAACTTTCTACTGTCGTTGTTACTGACGGGCCTCATCCTAATATGAAAGAATCATCCTAAGTGGTGCAAACTTTCAAGTGACATTGGTTCCAAATGGTGGTTGTATATGATTTGTTTATTTAGAACCCTAAGGCCTGGCACCATATGTTAGCCATCAGTCTATAGTTGCCCATCATGATGGATGGGGTTCCCAAGAGGTGTGTAGGATTTATTTCAGATCCTGAGAGATGCTCCAGCAACACAGTGAACTACAAACCTGTTGGTCAGACATTGAGTGCAGAACAGAGTTTGAAGCCAGTCAAAATCTATTTCAACTTGGATGGATATTCGTAGTGGCTCCAAAAGTTTTGGAAACATGTTGTGATCCAATATGAAATGTATTTGAATGTGCTATTTTGATACAACTACATAACATGTACATATTGTATAGATATCTATCAACATGTAGAAATAGATCTAGAGTCTGTCCAGGTTTGCTGATGTGGTATCTGAGCTGCCACATCATTGCACTAGATTTTTGTGAAATCGCCAGTACAGTTTAAGGTCTTTGCGATCTGATGTTTGACGTTGGTCGTCACGGATTGGAAACTTTCATGATTCCATTGAAGCGTTCTATCAACAAATAGTTAGTCAGTGAATAAGGTTGATTCTTTACTATAGGCCCTAGGCTCAGGATGTATTGCTATTTTTTACATAGTATACACAGGTTCCTGTGGAAGCACATGACACATACACAGACATGTCGCCTCAACATTGTGATATATACAGCATATATTCTCCCACCCCTGACTATCATCTTCGCCCAAAGTAGGACATCTTACAAACCTATATATTTCACATACCACTGAAAACATAATGAATTACATGTTCGTGTTACAGTTATTTTTTTGTAATAAGAAGTTTGTGTTTCTGTATCACTCCGGATTTGCAGGCATTGCGCTGGGTCTTGCAGGGAAAAGATTTGGCTGAGGGGCGTGGAGGAGGTCAAATCAACAAGTATGGATGCCTAAATCGAAGCTGTTTGCAGCTGTGTTACCTAAAAAAATATTTTTGCGAAGTGACCTGAAATCCATTTAAAGTCACAAATTTCTTGAAGATGATCTAGGTGATCTAAGATGATCTAAAATCCCCTGGTTGGATGTATATCAGTATACTATATAATATAATTATAAATATATATGTATGAACCAATATCAACTCCCATGATGATCCTTTATGTATTCGCAGCTAGCTAGCATCAGATTTCGAGGCCACCCTAACTCTAGGAATCCAACATGTCCAACTCGACATGGCTACAAAAAGGACCTGTGAAAGATAGATATTTTTGAAGATTTCCCACAAGTTTCCAGGCAAGTATTTGAGTTGCTATGTCAAATCTTTTGTGCCTTCTGAAATGTTCAGAAGATTCGTCACTAGAACTTAATTCCCAGGTAAGTTTCCCTTGCGTTGTTTTTTATACAGACTTGATATAATCAAGGAGTATCCACATCATATCATTTGCTTTCCAATGAGATTTGAATTGGATGTATCCAGGGATAGTTTTTGGAGATGGCCTCCCATCACCATTAAAGTCAAGGCCTGGCGTGTATCGGACCATTTGCCTCGAGGTTTGGATGGAAGATAACGGGGAGAATGGGTTGGTTGGTTGGTTGGTTGTGTGTGTGTGTGTGTGTGTGTGTGTGTGTGTGTGTGTGTGTGTGTGTGTGTGTGTGTGTGTGTGTGTGTGTGTGTGTGTGTGTGTGTGNGTGTGTGTGTGTGTGTGTGTGTGTGTGTGTGTGTGTGTGTGTGTGTGTGTGTGTGTGTGTGTGTGTGTGTGTGTGTGTGTGTGTGTGTTGGTTGGTTGGTTGGTTGGTTGGGGAGAGATGAGAGCTCTCAAGTTGAGGTTGAGCATTAAAGCTTTAATTTTGAAATTAAAAAAGACCCACTTGAAAACATTTATCAAAAATGCCATGAATAACAACTGGATCTACGATTGAATACTGCTCATCAGCCCTTGGGGAGCTTCAAAAAAGGACTCAATGTGTTGTTTTCAACAACAGAGCCGATGTTTTTGGAAAAAATGACTTTTTTTTCCTGATCCTCACATTTCTCAATGCCCAAAATACCTGAAATCCATCACAATTCGTGATGTGAGGGTGCAAATTCCCTCCAAAAAGGAGTTTGCAATTGGTTGGGAAGTTTCCTTTTTCAGCCTAAAGGTTTTTCCACCATTGGTCCATTGGTGAATCCTGATGATTTGCGTAGATCAAATCAGTAGCCCCGTCTAGGACAAAGTGCTCACCCCACCAGGTCAATCTTCGGAGCAAGCTGTGCGTTTGTGCTTTGCAGCATGCCAGGCGTTTGTGCTTTGGTCACCGAAAACCTTGGAAACTGACAAGCCTAAAACTTTTTCAAGCCTGGAACCTGTAGCCTGGAAGATCCTTTCCAGGTTTCATGTGGAGTTTTTAAGAATTTTCCGGTTTTTTGGGGGATGTGGAAACTGCGATAGGATCGGGTTGGAGGACTTTTTGGAATGTGGATGAATGAATGACCACCTTCAGATGTTTACTTGGCAATGGGAATGGGAGTGAAGGCAGTTCCGTAGCCAAAGTTAAGGCACTAAGGGAGCCAGGTTTAATGAGAAATGATGCTTGAATGTCAGATATGTGACATCTCGGAATCGCCATCATGTATGCAAGGACTAGTGACAGTACTAGTGGCTGTGAAATTGGGGACTTGGAGCAGCAGGGAAAGTAATTTACCGTGGTCGGCAAAAGTGATGAGATTCATGATTAAACATTATATACGTAGATGCTTTTCAATAGAACCCTCGCTTTGACCTGTATCATTGCTTTGTTTCATAAACATGAAACTTAAATGTTATTTGCACTGCATTAAAAGACAAGATGTGGGGAAGTGAATCAGCATTGAGCAGCCTTGCAGTGTGACTCGAGTTGTGCAGTTTCTTTGGAGAACGACCCTGCAACGAAGCTCCTTGCAACCACCTGAAAAAATATCCGCACAAAACACCTGGCTCCGAAGATATTTGAATCTCAGCTCACATCTTCCCTTTAAACAATCCAGATGAAGATGTATTTCGCAACAAACCAAACTAGGAAACATCAAAGCAACCGCTTGCAGCACCGTGGCACCCTGCAGATATCTCAGTGACATGGAGGGTGGCGAGCTGAGCCGCAAGATGATTCGCAAGGCGACTTTTTTCGTGGAGTTGGGAAGGGATTCCTGGCACACGGCTGGAGTCAGGGATTAGAAGACAAAATGTCCTTTCACTAACAATAGGGGGATCGATTTGTTCTATACGTTCTAAAGCAAAGGATTTAGTTTACACTGAAATTCAATGGCACTAAATGGCATGGTCTCACTCCACATATGATTTCAAATTCAATTCCATATTATAGCTGGTCCAAGAACACTGGTGATCTATCTTTCACGAGTAATTGAAGGGTCTTGAAGTCTCCCAAAGCCGTTGAACGGCTCAGATCGGTGTTCCAAAAATCACCAACTTTCTGGACAGTTTTTGGTGGTCCCAAAGATGAGCAAACAATTGGAGGTTGGAAGTATTGACCAGGTATTGTTATACTATGTTAAACAACGAAAAACCTGCACCTTTGGAAAAGGAGAATTAACTCCATACACGACAATTTTATTCAAGATGGCATGTTCCACATTCAAGAAGGTCCTACTATGTCAGGGTTTTGCCATATTGTCCCAAGTTGATTGGGATTTTAAACATCACATGTGGGGAGGCATCAAATGATGATACTTCACTTAAAATCAGCGGTTTCTCTAAAGAAGTCTATAACCAGGGCACATCAGACATTCACCGCAAATCCTGTAGCACCACCGGCAGGTGGGTGCGGCAGAGCGCTTGTTGCGAAACATGGATCATAGCTCAGAGGTAGATTTGGGGAATGTTGACGATAGGTGACTGCACCAAAAACATAACTGGGCGAGTTTTACATATAGGGCTTTCAAAATGCAAAGATATGTAAGGTTTGAATGAATCTTCCTATACTCTATATGCGCATCTTATTCAATGTGTCTATCATGGTGCAACATTTAAGATAACTTTTGAATTTTTAAAAGGTGCAACAAAAAAAGGCTTTACCTGTTTTATATTGTTTTTACATGTTCATACCAGTGATTGACATACACAGGGGGTACACAGCGATCTTTGAGAGTTGTCACCACCTCACCAGCTTGGAGTTGATATGGGTGATATATATATATATATGTATATATATACACATGATTTGCATACTGTATTTATATTATATTTTATATATGTTATATATTATTTATATTATATATATTATATATATTATATATATTATATATATTATATATATTATATATATTATATATATTATATATTATATGTTCATTCATAGGATACTTAGTAATTTCAACCGTTTGATGCCGTTCCATTTCAAAACAGTGATCTACTCTGGTTGTAGCTTGCACATCTACCAGGATTTGGGTCATTTTTGTGAGGGGTGGCCAGCACCATTTGTTGTTCCCCTGGTGTAACTATTTTACCTAAATGGCACTCCACTCTAAGCGCTTTGAAGTACTTGTCCATTTCACTCAGACATGTGTATAAAAAATGTGCCAAGTGTTTTTTTCAGCAGCTTGGAAAAGAAACACCAGCTAGCAGCCTGTTTCGTGCTACGTAAAATACGTCCTTTCCCATCACATCCCAGCACATCGGAAGGCTTCAGTTACCAACCTGGAATCGCTGGTTTCGATGGTGCAGGAGATTCGGAGTTTGGTGCATCAGTTTGCGATGAGGATTCGCCTATTTTGTTGGACTCAACTAGATCATATACTACTCAACTAGATGGTTTTTTGGGTGACTCTAATTCAAATATCTTCAAATTATATAGTTGTACTTGGTAATTGTCAAAATAGATTGGATTAGTTGACTCATATTAGGAGGATTCCCGGAAGCAACAGATTTATATAACTTTGTCCTGAATGGTGCAGTGGTTGGATGGGTGAGATCATGCCGCTGGTACTTGGCTACACTTTATCAATCATTGTTGTGTAAACAGTAAACGTACCTGTATGAGTATTCAGAAGCCACATGAGGAGAACATGTGCTTATGTACGGGAGCTAGAAGAACCAGACAAGGAACACCCGGGGTGCAAGATATCTACTATAGGTTGGTTGGTCTCCAGACAGAGGACCTCGAAATAGTTCAATTCTGTTGGAAAGTTTCAGCGACTGCTCCAACCCATGTTGCATTTTCGCGGCATGTTCCACCGTTCCTGTCCGCAAAAATCAGGAGCTGTCTAGCACACAAGCTGCAAAGGTGCGAGAGATGGAAACCTTGTGGAACGCCTGGTCCAAGCAAAGTCAGGAAACCCAGCCTGGTGTGCAGACGCGGCACTCCACAATCATCTAATCATGAAACAAATATCAAATGAAGCTGGATACAAGAAGCATAGTATAATATACCGATATACCCAAAATGGGTTCGTCGAAGTAACTAGATCGATGTCATTCGATTGTTTTTAAGCTAATTTAAGGCTATTGAAATGATTAGTTTGATTTCCGCAAATTGGTTTCTGATTAATTACTTTGTACCATTCAATGTTTGAACTATGATTTCATTTCAGGATACTTAAGTATATATTATTGTATTTAGCAATGTTAACAATCCGTTGGAAAGATGTATGATTTACCTGAAAAAAGATTGCTTTTCATAGGCCCGCACCTCCAAAAGACGCCCAGGTGGAGTGGTTCTGGAGGCAGCTTCCGGTGATTTTCACCCAGTTATGTGGGGATTATAATGAACCATTGTAAGGATCCCTATTTACCAAAATCAATATAATGGAAAGTAAGAGGGTTTTTTCTGAGCTATAGAAATCTCACATGTTCAATACTAAACAGTAAACACACCTGAACCATATTATGGCACCCTGCTGTTCATGTTGCACTTTTTCCAACTGTTCTTGGATTTTGAAATGACTTTTCTGTAAATATGAACAGGCAGAACAAAAAATAGTCTCTTTTTGAGGGGGTGGGGTGGGCATGGTTGAACTCTGCAGGAGTTCTTCTTTTGATCAAAAACAAAGCTAAGAAATGGATCTCAATTTTTGTTTTTGGAGGTAAAATGGGTGAAAATATCCCTACCGACTTGATCGATACTCAGCGGCGTTGCCAGGGCCGTTTCGATGACATGTGCAGCCAAATGTTGGAGCAATGCGATGAATCTTTGCTGCAAAAAACGAAACATGCACTGCTGTTAGACAATTGAATCCGTGTGATGGTAGGTGATTTTTTTGAGTTAGGAAGGGCATGGGAAGTACACTTGCTGATGGTTCTTCAATCCTTAAGTCACGGTAGGATTGGACAGTCATCAGTTTTCGACCAAGAGGTACTATACTTCCCAAAAGACTTGTGGGATGTCTAGACGTCTAGAGTTTTAATGGTTTTGTGCCCAACTTTTTTTTTGGTCGGAGTCTGCAACATTTCAAAACCACAACAATGAAGCAGAAAGAGATTTCCCATCGATGTCATGCCAAATCTCAAGCGGATGCTCATAATCCGGAGCCTGCAGTATCAGGGTAGGAGGGTAGTAGGAATCAATCTCCGAAAGAGCATGAAACGAGCAGCCTAACATTGAGATGGTCCAACCTAAGGACTTGCGTTTGGTGCGCCAAATTCAGGACGGGAGTTGGAGAGGATTTGAATCCTTCAGGAGTTTGATGTGCATCCATATGTATACATGTATGTGTGAGTATATATATATATATAATGATGCTGACAATTCATCACGGAAGGTGCTGCAAAATGATCATGGCAGGATCTATCAATCTAACCTCACACAGTAAGGGCTTGTTAACCTTACTTACCATCATGGTTATTTTGGCTATCTACATTGGCCAGGGCAGGTCTGTACTGGTATGTGAAAAATGGCCTGAAAAGGGAACAAAGCTATTGCATGTTTTTCTAGCTATGTAGGGATGCAAATCATATAGATCACATTTGTTATACATTACGAACTTACCTGCAGTCAGGGAGCAGATAGTCATGACCCCCTTAGTGTCCGAAGTGTTGGCCCCAAAATCATGCACCAGTTGCTACATTTGCGGTGATGCCAGGATTTCAGGCATAGGATACAAAAAAAACAGCTATTTTTTGGAGGACCTTCACGACGAGTGGCAGACCATTGAGATTCCTGGCGATGATTTTTCGTGGTATCATTTTATCTCTTTGTCTGACCACAAAGAAGTTTTGGAAATTGCATTGGTAGATCTTGTCGAAATTGCTCTTTAAGTCTCACCTTTTGATTGGTAGGCCATCAACTCTATGAAAATAACTGTCTACAATATGCGAAGCGCTGCACATGTATGCTGATTCTAATTGGTCCAAAGATGCTACATGTCTTCCAACAAACTTTGAGCATCAAAAGTGCATGGATTGGCAAAGGGCACATTTATAGTCTTCAGGTTTATATCTAAACACAAGTGTACCGTCCACCTTTTCCCCTTTACCCATGGTTTTTTGCAAGTGCCAGCTACTGGTAGGTGATGTGTTTCAAAAACGGCTTCAAAGATGTTTTACGACAGAATCTCTGGGGAAAAACATCCAGTCTAGCGAAATCTGACGTCATTACGTGAGACCGCTGTGTTTTACCTGGCTGGGCTCAACGGCCTTAGGAACTTGCTGGATGGCCTCTATGGTTGGCAGTGGCACTCAGGTAACAAAGGTAATGAAAGGAGTGATGCTTCCGGCATCGTTGTTTTTTTGTTTTTTTCGAATGAATGCATATTGTTGGTCAAGTAGTTGCGTTTCACTTTGCAACTTGCAAATAGATTCACAGAATAGGGATGTAGAATTACAAGATAGACGATGTTTGATGGAAGGTCATGCACCTGTGGGAGATGATCCCTAGTTGGAATGGACATCTAAGGAACTACATGGAAGGAGATGTTTATCAACTGGGTTGAAACAACCAGCTAGTGAAAATTCAAAAATACTTACCCGGGTGCTTTCACATTTTTCACAATGTAAACATGCACAAATGACGGGTTTCTTCTTGCAACTCAAGGTGAATCAAAGTGTCCGAAGTGTTTTGTTAGTCTTCAGCTCTTGCGATGTTGAGGTTGGCCTCCCCCAACTCTTTGCTATATGATGCTGCCCTTTTGCGACGGGTGCGCGTTGGGAGAGAGCAGAATGACAAACAACAGACCACGGGAGGCCAAGCGTAAAAGACGATGCGCGTCCTACATGAATGGCAACCAAAGTATGCCTGAAGCAAGTCATGCTAAGTGTCAGGCAAATCTTCTAAAAGATGTCTGCCCTGGCAGGCGCTTCCCAAAATAAAATGTGCTGATGGCAGTCCAATCCTGGACCCAACTGCAGATGTATATAAAAAACCATCTAAATACTGAGGATAAAATTTTGAAGCTACCCACCTCTCAACCGGTGAGCTGGATTGGACAGCCATCAACAGTAGTATGTTAGAGCATAATGTGTTATGTTGATGATTTTATGAACTTACATCAATTTTACTAAACATCATTTCACATGCTCCATACGTTGCGACGCCAAGATTGCCACCCCATGACCTGACTCTCCAGGTTCATCAGTACATGGACCGAGTCTTAAAGCTCTTAATCGATGCCATCAAGCGTAACGGATGCGGCTTGCCTGAGATGCGCAGGAAACCGTGGCTTTTGTGTTGGCCCTGAAATTAGTTGAAGCTATATAACTCTTAGGGAAACTCTGTTGATGTTTCAGTCCTTAGAAGTTTTTGATGAAATTAGCCTAGAATAGATGTAAAAGGATGTGTATTCTGCATGATCTCACTGGTCAGACGGATTTACATCCAAAAAAGGGTGGGTTCTACCACGGTGTAGAACTGGGCAAGTTTCATCGCAAGTCGCAACCAAAAACTTGATTCAAAAAATGTCGGAATCCTGGTGGTCACTGGAATCCTGGGACAGGATCATGCTTAAAGAATTTCCCAAGATTTCATGGTCTTACAGATTGGCAACTTCCGAAGTATCGACCCATGTTTTTGAGGTCCGCACGAAAGACCCAAACTATTCAAAAGGTTTTGGTGAGGTAGACTACCTGCATGGCTGTACCAATTGAGCTAGACAGGGTGCATATCTTGAAGAGACATCCTGTAACGTTGCAAACAATCATAATACCTTCATCCCCCGGATAGAGAAACGCCGTGGCGACCAGCCAGAGGGCCGATGGCCTTGTTGAGGTAACATCATCCATGCATCTTACTCCAAGGTGCCGGGGGGTTCATCAAAGTCCAGTATCGGTTTTGCCGGGATAGGAAAATGATGACTGGAGGTGTGCGGCTTGGGAACAGTAAAATTATTTGGGGGAATGACTAGCGACATGGCATAAGGGTGAGAACACATCAGTGCACTCCTTCCAAGGATAGAAGGAGAAGGAGGTGTACTCTTGTGAAATGTCTTGATGGCATTGGTGTTTTTTATAACCCCCTCAACAAGTGTCGCCATGTTTTTTTTGCAGGAACTTTGACCAGACACACTGGTGTACACAGCTCAGCTAAGGTGAGACCCCTTATCAATGGATTTCTGTTCGTTCGGGTAAAAGGTGGTAGGTAGCATAAAACACCCTCACAAGGCAGTACATATATATGTCATGTAAAGATTCGGCTCGTTCACGTTTTCTGCACTGCAAGACAGATTTGTCAAGAACCACTCTAGTGGAACACAGTCTGAAAGAAAAATGTTAATTCCAGGACCCCTAGTAACCTTCCTGCCAACAGGAAAGAAACCAGCCAAAGCCCTAAGGTAGGATTACTTCACCTGCCAAGTCAGGATCCATAACACCCACTACCTTTAACTACATTTTTCTTCAGCACACATCATATCACCAAAATTTTTTAGAACCGCGCGACTTCACTCCACTCCTCAAAACCTCCCGTAACAGGGAGGTCCCGCCACTAGGGAGGGTGGGAGGGACATGAGCCGAAACTACGACATCAAACACCACAATCCTCATCTTTAAAACCGGGGGCGTATATTCAAAGATTCGGCTCGTTCACGTTTTCTGCACTGCAAGACAGATTTGTCAAGAACCACTCTAGTGGAACACAGTCTGAAAGAAAAATGTTAATTCCAGGACCCCTAGTAACCTTCCTGCCAACAGGAAAGAAACCAGCCAAAGCCCTAAGGTAGGATTACTTCACCTGCCAAGTCAGGATCCATAACACCCACTACCTTTAACTACATTTTTCTTCAGCACACATCATATCACCAAAATTTTTTAGAACCGCGCGACTTCACTCCACTCCTCAAAACCTCCCGTAACAGGGAGGTCCCGCCACTAGGGAGGGTGGGAGGGACATGAGCCGAAACTACGACATCAAACACCACAATCCTCATCTTTAAAACCGGGGGCGTATATTCAAAGATTCGGCTCGTTCACGTTTTCTGCACTGCAAGACAGATTTGTCAAGAACCACTCTAGTGGAACACAGTCTGAAAGAAAAATGTTAATTCCAGGACCCCTAGTAACCTTCCTGCCAACAGGAAAGAAACCAGCCAAAGCCCTAAGGTAGGATTACTTCACCTGCCAAGTCAGGATCCATAACACCCACTACCTTTAACTACATTTTTCTTCAGCACACATCATATCACCAAAATTTTTTAGAACCGCGCGACTTCACTCCACGTCCCCCTGACCTACGTGTTGCACACGTAAGATCAAGTTTCGTAGGGGGCCGGTGACACATTGAGGCATATTGAGACAGATATTTTCGATTGGACTTAGTCCACGGCAAAGTAAGTTCAGAAAGCAAAGCTAAACCTTCGTTCAGATAAATTCTAGCTGTACGTTGAGTGGCCCATCGGCCTTGAATTAGGATTCTATCTAATGATCCATGTTGCTGGAACCAAAAGGTTGCTCCTCCCCGGCGCAGGCTATAAGGCCTGAAGGAGAAGTCTTGAAATCCTAAGTCAGAAACGGTAGATGAGAACAACTCGCGCCACGTTTGGGGTGATGGGCAGAGGGAGGCATGAGCAGGGAGTTGTTTCGACCAATGCCACAGGAGATGGCAAACAAATTGCACACCAATTGTGACACTTTCAGCTGCACCCTGTCTCTTGCCTCCCTTGGTAAAGCCCAAGGCCACTACAGCTGGATCTCGTAATTTAGGTTGACTAATATTGGAGGGTTGCAACTGAAGCAACTCTCCTGTGCGGAGCATTCCGTAAAAGCCAACTAAAAGAGAGAGACCGAACAAAGGGCGATTATGAGCAAAGGCATGCCCAACCATAGCGTGCAAGGCAGGCTCCGGTAGAGGAGGTGCTCGGTTTGGAATCTCGTTCAAATTCCATGTTTTGAGTAGCCTCCAGGAGGCTTGGAGCATCCCTTTGACTTGAGGCTGCTTATCTTGAACCGCTGCTAGAGTATCTGAAGCTAAAGCTCTTCCAGCACCTGATGACCACAGGTGTTCAATGTAGTCTGAAAGTAGTGGATCAAGCTGATTCCGCTGAGTAGGTAAACTAATGCCTTCTTTGGCTAAAAAGGTTCCCAGATGCTGCAAAGCTAAAACATATCTACGTCGAGTAGGTGCCTGAACTGTCAAGTCAGACAGTTTGCCAAGTTGTTTTCGTACCTTAATTCTCTCCTGCCTTGTGCGACCTTCTAAGTGTGACTTTTTGCTTTTACCCATTTCTTCTTAACAGGTTTCCGGCTAGGCCGGTCAGCTGGGTTCTGCGAGGTGTGAACATAAGCCCACACCCCAACACTGCCGGTCGCAAGGAGAAGAGCATTGGTACGCAACAAGGTTCTTCGTAGTTTTCTGCTGCTGGATCTACCACGAGCCAACGCATGCAGCACTACCTGGGAGTCTACTAGATGGATGAACTTCACGTGAACCTGTCTCAGTTTTTCAATTCGCCAACGTAGAGTAGTTAGAACAGCACGAAGCTCTAAGCTATTGATGTGCTCCTTTTCTCCTGTCCACTTCCATCCACAGACTGCCTTCCATCGCCAAAGCTTGGCCGGCACACTGCTTCTAAGCCGATGATGCTTTACTTGGATGTCAGAGGAGGAGGACAACAAGATGTCCTCCCCTTTGATGCTCACCAATCCTGTGAGTTTACGATGTAGTTGAAGGGCCAATTGACTGTCTGATGAAGTGATGGTACTTTTTGAACATCCTTCAAAACGGTGGCCTGCCAACTTTGGCCGCAAAAGCAAGGATTGTAACTTCCTCCCCTGACCTGGTGCAGTCAATTTAATTGCCTTTTGAGGAGAAATCTTCTCAGAAAGCCCCAAAGTGTGGAGCAGCTGGCCCAATAGCCATACGATGACGGTGACATTCCATGAGTTCCCAAGGAGACTTAGGCGTGTGTCTTGATAGCTCTCCCCACTCCGATAGGCTTTGACAACACACTGAGAGGTATACCCCAAGGGAAACCCCATGATGGTTTCTCTCTCGGATACATTCACCAGTCGTGAACCTCCCTGGCCATCCGCAACTCTGAAAACGTTTCGGTATTGATAAGGAGGAAATCGGAACTTGTCCTCCCGCCAATACTTGAGCTCTTGTTCCGTGCAGGACTGGAGACCTGCTGGCCTGGGTCCCGGAGAGGCTCTTGGCCGTGACGTGGTGAATGTAGGAAACGGTTCCTGGCTCATCTTTGTCCATCCCTTTTCCAAATAATGACTTGGATCAACCTTTCCTACGAGATCTACCGTGCCATAGGCTTCAGGACCTTCTGACCCAGGAGAATGGATCACGACCCCATCTCCCTCAAGAAGTTCCCACGTAATCCAGTAGAGGCGTGGTCGTCGTGCTAGGGATACTCCTACCGAGTCAATGGCCCAAGAGACCAACTGAATGTTCTTAGACATCTCTGCCCTATCTCCCGAATCCATGGAGAAAACGGATTCCATGAGGAGATGTACACAAGCCCAAGGAAACTTCCTAACCACCATTTGCTTGATACGTTTTACCTCCTTAAACAACCGGCTCCTGGCATCCTTCAAGGCTCCCTTCCTCTCAGAGTTTAGGCCACTAACCCCCTGACAGGGGGGCCCTGCACCAATAATGATAAGAGCCGCCTGTCCGAACCTACAGGACCATTCGGTAACATCCTGTTCACTCAAAGTGGTTACGTCTCCATAGAACAATGTCCCTGGAAACGAGGACTCCACTACACGGCTAGCTGTTGGAGAAGTTTCCACGCTTATATGGCCTATTGAGCTCACACCGAGGCAATCGAGGGCAACACGGAGAGCGGCTATTCCATCGAAAAGTCCTATCGACAGGACCTGACAATGATTTTCTGTTCCCAACACGTCACCACAAACTTCAGCACATGCAGCCGCCCTCCCATACTCAGTTAGCCCTGTGGACACGGTAATACCTCCCCCATAAGTGGAGGCATCCGAAGCCGTGGCAAGTTCATTCAACGGAACTCTGAAATCCATGAAGCAAAGCGGAACCAACGAGATGAATCGAACTAGCTCTAGTTGCATTACCGGAGGGATTTCCAGTTTGCAAACAGGAGGGTACTTGTCCAGCTCAACAATGAACTTCCAAATACCATTTAGGCAACCCAACAGAGGTCGCCTAAACATGGCTAGATAGACCTAACCCTCCCCCAACTACTTGTGCTTGTTTTTGGGTGGCTCGTCCTTCTTGAAGAAGTAAATAGGCCAGCTGGATGTACTTGAGCACCTTTTCCCGCTTAGGAGTTGCAATCCCCAACTCCCCATCAATGGAAGCGCCTTGAACTTCAGCTTGACTTTGCCGACACACCGTCTTCTTCGGATGATTTGGAATTCCCCAAGATTCGTACTCAGCTCTAAGGGCCAAGGTCTCCGTGCTGGGTTTACCTGCAACCATTGCGGCCGTACGCTTATCAACTTTCTCCAACTGATCATAATTGTCCAGATATATTCGAACCAATGGATTGGCAAAGGAGAAAGGGCGGTCCTTCCTAAGTTCCGAGGAGCTGTCACTCAGCATCCCTCCCCTCCTCCCTGCCCATTTGACAATGTTCCTATGAACGTGTTGGGCAATACTCACACTGTTCTTGAAACCCATAGGCAGTACCCTGGAGCAAAGATAGTATCGTTGCTTCTTACCCTCCCGAGGACAAAGGGAGGGAGGCAAAGGCCGATTAAAGGCCATGAACCTTTGCCATTCTTCCGGAACTTTGAAAATATAAAAGAAACAACGTACATCCTCACTTGATACCACTAGTTTCTCAGTGGGGTCCAACCAAAGAGGAGAGAAGCTGGAAAGGCCCGGAAGGGTAGCCACATCTCCATCCACCCCTCTCACTAGCTGGTTAATGGGGATCAAGTTCATGATCAGCCTGTGAATCTCCGTAGATCCATTCCATTCACCTTTACTCACACCAAAAAGTCCGTTTAGCACCGGAACACCCTTCACCTTGAAAATCTCATCTTCACCAATCACACCACATACCCCTTGAGATATTAAACCCCTTGCCATCTCCTCCCAGGCTTCAGGAGGAACCATAACTCTTGGGGGGGTGCATGGAAACATGTCCTCCTCAGGGATGAGAAAGTCTTCAAAATGATCCACATAAAAACGGGTTCCCAACTCCACCACAGAACGAAGATCAACGGTACCAACTTCTTGGGGTAATGCTGGACTTACATGCTTCCACTCAACGGATCTAGCACATAAAACCTCTTCACCTCTATAGTCCACACCTTTAACCCGAAAAAACTGCTGCCAATCTAGTGCCTCAAACTTTTCCTCCCAACCACAAAGTCGATCGGTCTGCTTCAGAAGAAACTTCAAGGTCTCCACCTGTACATCGGAGACCTCATCGTGTCCTGACTCCAAAGGACACCCAGCAAGGCTATTCAAAGCCTTACACAAGTTGAAGAAAACATCGCTGCTACCTTGGAAATGAGTCATCAGGCAGTTTAAACGAGGGCTATGAACTGTAGGCAAAGGAAACAAACCCTTACCCATGGACTGAGCCTTGCAGTGCTTCAGATTTAACTTAGGCAACCTAGTCCATAGCTCGGCTATCAAACTACCAAACTGTCGACAACTCATCCCCAGAAAGAGCGATTGGGGCGAAGATACCGCACTCTCAGCTACACTCCCGCAGCCAGGAGAGGAATTAACCTCTCCCTTCTCATCCTCAGCTTCGCTTTGCAAACCCTTCGCCGTAGTTTGCAGGAGGCCCTCACTGGCCGGCCTCCCGGGTACATTCCTCGAGGACTCTTCTTCCAGGCTTCTCCACAGCATAGACTGCTCTAGAGCATCCCCAACCTGGGGGGTCATAGAATAATTGATGGCATCTATCTTTTCTTCAGCATCATTCTTAAGGTCGCAATCCAACAGCTCCCCAGGACTCGGCGTCCAAGAGGAGCCATCCAAGTTCTCTAGCTCCCATCCAGGAGCTCCTAGTGAGGCATCCCTCACTTCTTCTTGTCGTCCTTCTTCAGACCTCCTCCTTTTTCGTCTCCTTTCCGGTCTCCTCCTTTGTCTCCTTTCTTTCCATCCTTCCCTTTGTGATCCCTTCTCTGCCAGTACCCTTTGTCTCCTTTCCAAGAGTCTGCTTTCCACCAGTCTCCTCCTTTGCCCCCTTGGTTTCGAAGTTTCATCTCCTCCTTCACTTCCTGAATGGCTTCCCTTCTCTCGAGGTGTGAAGCCACCGCCTCCGTCTCCTGAGGAAGCAACTCTATACGTTGGCTCACCCGATAGTCCCCACCATTGCTGGTGAGTTCCAATGACTTCAGGCGCTGCAGCCCAACGTCCATTGCTTCTGCCACTCGACCCTGCAAGGTCAAATCGCAAAGGTAAGCAATGGTCATTGCTTCCCGTGAGATTCCTCCCGACATCTTGCCCCTCAAAACTGTCCTGTAGTAGTGAAGGATCAAGGGAGGAATGACACCACTTGTCTCCTGAGACCACATCTGGCCCGAGGCTGTGATGAGGTGGTCCCTCATCTCTTCCACGGCTTGGCAAGCCAAAGCTCCTGGACATCTCTTCCCCACGGCTCTGACCCGTTGCGTCTCCGGAAAGATGTTCTCGGGGCTTAAGGAGCGACTGGAGCTGCTGCTGGAGCTGGACTGACTGCTGGAAACCCTCTTCTTGGTTTTCCCAACTTCTTCCTGGCCAATCTTCGAAAACTTCTTCGAATGTCCGGGTCTGGATCCAAGCCAGTCCCCCCAAACACACCTTGAAGAGGCATTCTTCCTCTCGGCCTCCGACCTCCAGGAGAGAGATCCTCCCTCTTCTCCCGTGCAATCCTTTCCTCTTTCTTTCTTTCTTTTTTCTCTTTTTCTTTTTTCTTTTCCTTCTTCTTCTTCTTTTTTCTCTTCTCCTTGCTGGAACTGGTCGATGGGCTTGAACCTTTGGGAGCTTTTGGAAGCTCCCCCTCTGGGACTACGCCCACACTCCTCCTCAGATCTTTCAACTCGTCCGGTCTGCCATCTTCTAGGCAAGTCATCCATGGCTGAGTCAACCCAGCCTTCACCAAACGAACCCTATGGCCGTGGTAATAGTCGTCACCCACGCTCTCAGAAGGACAACTGGGAGAGCACAAGTGGACCCTCAAATTGTCCAGCTTATGCCCACTCCCCCACCGCAACAGCTTCTCTGAGGTTGTCCCTTTCAGCTCAAGCTCAATCTCCTTCCTTCCTGCGTCTTCGTGGTATCGTCTTACCACACCAGCAGCGTCACAAGGGCTCTGCCAGTAGCTGCCTTCGAAGGCAACGAAAATCCCTTCTTTCCACTGAGCACCTCCCACCTTCTCGGCGTTTACAACACCTCCTTCTTCAAAGGAGAGCTCAGTTCCCGGCCGCTCAACTTCAGCCTCTGGGATCTCTGCAGCTGGCCTTCTCAAAGCTCCTCCACGAGGCCGTCTGGGTCGAGGAGCCGCTTTACCTCTTGCTTTCGCTTTTGCTTTTCCTTTCGCTTTGGGCAATGCCTTGGCTTTTCCCGCTGCTTTGGCCTTAGCAGCAATGACCTTTGGAGGCATCACCGACGGTAACGACCAGTATCACGACCACGATGTCTTCCGTAGTCACGAAGCCACTGCCGCTGATGTTCTCTCTTTTTGAGTCCTTTGTTCTTTTTCTGCTTTTTCTTTTTCTGGTCAGGAGCTTGAGGTCGACGATGAACTGGTGCAGGGGCTTGAGGACGACGATGTCCAGCAGGGATTGGCCCTACCCACTTACGGTCTCTGCCAGGACTATGGGATGGGGCCTAGGCTGTCTTACCTCAGGAGGACGTCCAGAACTGGAAGCCCTCCCTCCAGGATTGGCTCGCTCTCCAAGTGAAGGGTCAGTCTCGGCGGATCCTTCTTCAGACTTCTTCACCCTCCTCCCGGGGTTCAACAGGAGGGGCTTCGTCAGCTGGCCTGACCTTCTTGGGTCTGGGACTTAAAGGAGACTCTTTCTTGACCTCGATGGCCTTGTGACCTCTGCTTCTACTTCTCTCTTCTCTCCTCCTTCTTCTTTTGCTAGACCGCGACCTTCGATGATGCCTGGACTCCCTTCTGTCAGGAGTCCTCTCTCTTCTCCTCTCGCTTCTCCCAACCGCAGGAGAGGCCTCACTCCCTACTCCCTCCCGATGCCAAAGGAGAGGGTGTTCCAGGAGGTGCTTTGCCAGTTGTTGCAGGCGCAGGAGGTTCAGGAGTAGGCACAGGTACTGGCTGGTTAGCCCAGTACCTCTCTGCCTCCTCAAGAATCACCCTATGGCACTCCCGGACCCTTTGAGCTATGAAAAACCCAATCGGTCCAGGGCACCTCCCACTTGCCACAAAAAGCCTCAACCGCACTAAGCTCTCGCAGGTGAGGCAAACTGGTCCCGGCCCGTATTTGCCCTGACACTCAGAACAAGTGACAGGTCCCTCATACATGAGCCGAAACTACGACATCAAACACCACAATCCTCATCTTTAAAACCGGGGGCGTATATTCATATATTTGTATATACTTGTAGAAATTAATTATATTCTACGTACATTTACCTCGCATCTTTTACCGGAACCTTCTCGTCAATTTTTTCCTTGGCAATGTTGTGTGGTTGGCTCAAGTGCATCACCAACTCAAACCGCGTCGAGAGTTCCGGGCAATAGACAATGGACCAGCTACTTGGATTTTGCTACGTGATCACATGAAGGAGGTAAAGGGCTTACTCAAAGCAGTATGTATATTATGTATTTATATGGATGTATCTAAAGTAGCAATTTGATAGTATATTTAGGATACGTTTGATTCTGGTGACTTTTTTAAGGAACAGCTACTGTAGTGTTTGAAATTGGATGCTTTTGCTACAGGTTGTGGGCTGTGTGCGTATCCAGCTGTAATTAATAGTCTTCAGAAATCTCTATACTTTGGAATATGCCCCGGACAAGGCCAGTGATGTAGGAAACCAGTACCGGAAAAATAAGACCTCACCCCACTATGTGTGATTTAGTATGCGAATCCTCCAAAATTGCCTTCGTTCAGGTTTTAGGAATTCTTCTAACTTGCCAAGATAATAGAGTAGTTGGGATCAAGTATTTCTATACTATCTCATAAAGAAAAGGGGCAAAAACTTTTGATACCGGAGAACCTAAGCAACTGATGATGTATGTCATCCTAAGCGAGGCAGCCTCAATACTGTTGGCCTTGCAACCTGCCGGTAAGCAGTTTTCATGGTTGGTTGATCCATCCTAAGTGGTGGTTTCAAATGTCTTTTATTTTCACCCCTACCTGGGGAGACGATTCAATTTGACCCATATTTTTCAAATGGGTTGGTTCAACCACCAACTAGCATCTATTTACAGCGGACCTATCCATCCGTGGTGCAGCCCTAGACTGAAAACACTAGTATGGAGTCCTTTGTTTTTTAGGATCCCTTTGGGATTCTTGGCTAAATCAACATCAAATCAATGGATGGATCTACTACAGATGTCATAAACCGTCCACAAAAAAGGCTTGTTGATTGGAGGAATCCTTCCAAAAGGATCAACGAAAATTCAGCATGGTGAAACATGCATGTTCGCCGGTATGAACAGTCATTGATTGAATCGATAGAAGAGTTTTGTTTCAATGGAGAAAATGATTCCCCAAGATTGACTTGGATGACCTAGCAAGATCTGATCTTGCAAGTAAGAAGCCAATCTCTTGCACTGTTGCGGGATTTCAAGATACTAAAGTTTCAAGAAATCACCTGGTGAATATCCACTTGGATGACGAAAAAACCACGAGGCCTGTCCAGCGTCAGCGATCTGTCCATTTCTCAGAGGAGGTGGAAACGCGACCTTTGGAAGAGTTCCATGGGGCAACCAAGGCAGATAGCAATTTACCCACCTGTGACTTGACTTCGGAAGTGCGGATTCATCAGGGTGTCGCAAAAACAGAGGGTCGACAAGTTTGATTGATGAATTTATACCACCTGGAAAGGATTGATGGTGTTTTTCCACTCCCATGGATGTCGTGGTTTATGGCCCCTTAGAAATCGCCACCGAACTTGGGAGTGAACTTCTAAAGGTGTCAAGGTGGTGATGGACAGGCATGGACCAGAATCTGTGGGCCTACTGGTACAGACCATTTGTGACCCCTAAATTGCCCCTAAAATATCATAAAATATCCTTAGTTTGGTTGAAGTGTTGTATGTCTCAAGGCTTTTTTGTTGTTTTTGTTGTTTTTGTTGTTTTTGCTGTTGTTGCTGTTGCTGTTGCTGTTGTTGTTGTTGTTGTTGTTGCTGCTGCTGTTGCTGTTGCTGTTGCTGTTGCTGTTGCTGTTGCTGTTGCTGTTGCTGTTGCTGTTGCTGTTGCTGTTGTTGTTGTTGTTGTTGCTGTTGCTGTTGCTGTTGCTGTTGCTGTTGTTGTTGTTGTTGTTGTTGCTGTTGCTGTTGTTGCTGTTGTTGTTGGTGGTGGTGGTGTTGGCCAGCGAATGATTTCCTTCCGAATTGGCATGCGAATAAAATTTCCTGTAGGGGAGGGTTCAATTTCACATGCAGAGTCTTTGAGGATGGTTGTTGATGTGCACTCAAATTCTACATCCAACATAGAACTGTCAACAGCATATGCGGACCCTGAAATGTTCAGGGATACCCCCAAAAAATGAAATGTGCATCAAACTACCACTGTTTTGTAGATTTTTTGATAATCTAATATCTCTGAATCAATGACTAGGACTATGTCAAATTTTCGCGTCATATGAGCCACGAAAAAAACCTTGGTTGGTTGGGTTATCTAGGGGATTATACTACCCAGTTACTGTATATAAGGATTATAATAAACCATTATAAGGACCTTTACCAATCAGTATAAAGGAAAGTAGGAGGGTTTTTTTCGTGGCTCATATGCATCACCAGCATGTTTTGAGGCTACTACTTAGCAACAACGGGAAGGACTTCTTATGAGGGTGAACATCAGTGGATTATCGAGCTGGAGAAAGGTTGGAGCGTTTGGCTTCCAGGAAATGAGCCCTTTCAAGGAAGTACGGATCAACCAATGCGATATACCTTGGGCGCCTTGGTTCCGAAGAGATGGTCCGTTGGTGAAGATGTGGGGATTCAAATCTAGATGAGACTTTTGGGTGAATCACGAGTTCAGATGTCAACTTTGAGTTGTTTTTAAAGAAATCTTTTTGGCATACCACACTTAGAACCTATTATTGGGACCAATGCAGATATTGTTGTGGTGATGTTTCATTCAGTCTCTCAATGATGATATATTAACATGTATACACGCACTCGAGTCATACATTTGTTGATATCTCTGTATATATGTATAAGATTGTATAAGTTGGGAGGGAGAAAGACTCAAATCAGCCCTGCGGTTTTATACTATGATTTACTTGTTCCAAGGGATTGCAGGTTGTCCTCAAGATTGGTGGGCAACACGTTTTCTGCAATGTGAATCAATCATGTTTGACTTTGGTGCCAGTTACATGATTCTGAAATCAGCAGCAGATGCAGATTCTCCAGACGATTGCCCTTGCTTTCAGCCAGTGTAATGTTCTCCCATAGAAGTGGAGGATGACCCTTTAAAAGACTCAACCCATTTTCCCTCCCAGAGCTCCTTGTTTCCCACTGAAATGCCTCCGGGACCAACACGTCAAGCTGTCGTTTTTTCTGCACTTGAGGTCGTTATGACTTTGAGGTTCACTTTGAGTCTGAGACACGTGGTACGCAGCGAAATTTGACCACTGGCAAGATTCGACGGATTCAACGTGTGCAGAAAGGTGAAGCCTTTCCAGCATGGGAGACTTGGAGTTTTTTTGAGCCCGATGCGTAGGGACAGTGGATATCACTAAATATTCACTGCACCCAAAAAAAATGGAAATTGTAAAGGGAAGTGCCCAGAGTGCTTTGAATCCTTCACATTCCTTTGACTGTTATTTTTGTTCCAGAAGATGAACCATCAATTTTCGCTCTTGGGTTTTTCATCCATCTTTTTTGAGACCTTATGTCATTGCTCTTACAAAAAATACTGGTGACCCAAAAAAACTCAGTGGAAGTCGCATCACTCCAATTCAGGAGGGCACCGGTCTCCGTCGTCGTCCAGCTGGGCCGGTTCAGAAGCCGGCCAACGAGAAGATGGGCCATGGCGGCCATGACGCTGTGCGGCGTGGTGCCTGGGTACAACAGGAAGCCTTCAAGACCTCAACAGTGATGTTGGATAGAGGAAATCCTGCAGCTATTGGGAGTTTTTTTCGCAGAATAGTTGATGCATTTTGGGTGATGCAGGATCTTTTGCAACAGAAGTATTGTGATGGAAGAAATTTGCCTAAGGTTGCCTATGGTTTCAAGAAAATACGAAGAATCCAGACAATGTGTTTTCGCCCAGTGGGATGGGATTTCGTCCACAAATTCCGTTCTGGGGCTAAGGTGAACCGCTCCTGAATATTTACTGGATAGGAAAATTGCCTTCGACTTTTAGGATGAAAACGTGAAGAGTTGCAGAACCATATTTTTACGGTACTTGTTCGTTCTGTAAAAAATTGCTATATAATATATATATATGATATATATGTCTCATATATGATAAGTTTGTTGTGGGAAAATTGATGAATGACCCGGTTGAGGACCAAGCAAGCCTTTTTTTGTTCAAGATGAGCACAAAGAGTTCTCCACAAAGCGAAATTTAATTTTCCTCCATGGTAACTGGTAGTGGTTGCAGATTGAACCTTACTTGGATCACTTCTAAGAAATGCAAAAAGGATTACCAAAGCGTGGTGTAGAAAATGTCACATGCAGAATCATTGGCCCTCCAAAATTCAACATGAAACCTGAAAATCATTACTTCCAATGTCTGGATGTTTTTCCATGGGCTTCATTTTTAGAGTCCATTATTAGTTATTCGGGAGTGAAATGTTACCTTGATCTAGTAGATGGGCTTCCGTGATTAGGTGGCTATGGTGGAGGCCGCCCACCAGCTGTCCAGCCCGGGGCCATGGACAAGAAAGCCTCGGAGAAACTTGCCTATGAAATAATGAGGTTTCTGGGTGTCGAACGCAACAAACAACATCAAACAACTGACAACTGATCATGGCTCAAAGGTGAGGGTTCAACAAAAACCGATGCAGTTTCATCCGCATTTGACGTTGGTCGATACAATTGGGTTGTCCCAACAAAATCTTGCGGCATACCTGGTCCGGCTGTTGTTTCTCGGTGGACCATACTACAGACCGAGTTTTTTTAGGTGGTTGAACCATGCCTCTTGAGACTTCTCGAAGCCGTTCCTTTGAAACCTGCCAACCATAAGCAAAATCATGGAGATTGATACAAAATTATTTACACATGCCTGGATCATCCTAGATCTAGGTGGACAGAAAAATCACTCCCAAAACGGACATGTCCAACTGTGATATCTGGCCGAATCACGATGTCGCACGTCATAGAGAATGGGGTGATTGTGTAGGGTCTTCCCAGAACTTCACCCTTGTTTCAAGATTCCCAATTTTCCGGGTTAGTGAAACATTGTGAAACTTTTTATTTGATACACATATTGCACCAGAATATACCAGACTATACCCATTTTGGAGAAATTGGCTTCTCCACCGGTTGTCATTTGTAGATGAACTCGCAGTTTAAATCACCCCGGCCATCAGGACTCATCGACCACAGGTGTCTCACGCAGCGTACCCTGGAGCTGGATTGCCACGGTATATGAGGCCCTTGAAGTCAAAGGCTTAAGGCGCCTCGAGTTGCAGATTGCAGGCCCCAACCCATTTGGGTGGTGGTTTCCCCACAAAAAGTGGCGCATTGGCCAGTAGAAACGCAATGGCGCTATTTTTTGGTTCTTCTGCCAAGAGAATAGAAGAACTTCGAAACTCAGGGAAGAGAGATTTCCATTTTACTGATATGTCTCAAACAGGTTGAAACCACCACCTGGAATCATCTCAATGGTGCTTGACGGATTTTTCTTACATTTCCAGGCATATTCAGAAAAAGTATGAATGCCGTGTTGATAGGGTTGAAACTCATTGAAACTAGCACCAATCAGAAGATGACTCGGGATTCAAGCTGCCATTTAGATGGCAGAGCATCGCACCAACCTGTACATGTCGCGGGTTGAGATGGAACTCCGTTTCTGTCAGCAAAGTGGATTAGGAATTTGTATACTGTAGTTGACTGGCAGGTTTACTACCGATATGTGATGCACTTGAGCTTGTGAGATTCGTATTGATAAGGGCCACTGCGCATAGTTGGCAGAATGTTTTTTTCATGTCACACATGTCGGCAGGAAGAAATTGTATACTCTATATCTAAGTTGCTGAGCAACTTTTGTTAATGTCATTATTTTTTGCGGTGTGGACAAGAACACATTGCAGCCACCGTGGCCAGCGCGCTGCGGCAGCATTTAAAAGCCTGGGTGATTGGCCCACGGAACTGAAACGATGATTCACTGCACCAGGTAGAAGCGAACCCTGGTGGGTGGGGAAGCGTTTGCGGTTGACCCTGCGGCATTGTAATGGAGTGTATGCAAAAAAGCGTCACAGGCGGCCAAGCATGTGACAGCCTGTGTTTGCTTACTCAGAGAAGACCTTTACTACTGGTTAGTAGTTACTAGCTCCTATGAATCTTTAGACACCTTATGGAAAGCGAAATCCTTTGCCAGCAGTGGCAAGTTTGATGAGCAAACATGATGAGACGATGAGCAACAAGTTGAAAGGAGTGTTGGAGTTCTTCGCAAGAGGTGTCCCACAATTTCCTGCAGAGATGCCCCTATGCATTCTCGTCAACCTAGACTGTAGGAATATGACCATGTATATACCTGCACTATCATAAAGTATACGCAACACCAGATACATGTGAACACATGCCAATATTTCTAAATATATAGATTTACATCAACGCATCATGGAACTTGTCAGCAAATGCATTAAGAAAAGAACGGCTGCTTGTGGACCAGATCAGACACAAAAGCAAAGCATGCCTATGACTATGTTGTGTTTTCTATACCTGTTCCCGAGAACTAGGTGGCATTTCTATCAAAGAGTGTGAACACAAGGACGACTTTTTAGCCCAGGAAGGTATCTCCATTCAAGACCCCGTGTTTCACACTAACCATGGCATGCTGGCCATACCTCCTGACGTGTAGTCATACGTAGCCAAGCAAACTCCTGAGAAATGCTATTGATGCGAAAGTATTAAAGATAGCATGCAATTAGATGCAGCAGGTGATGGTATCATCCCGGACACACTGAAGCACATGTTTTTTTGAAACGGATTCCTTGATTTGTTTGCAGTTGGGGCTTCAGCCATACCACTACCTCCATTCATCCACTATGTTATGTATTGTTTGCCCCGCTAGCTTTGGTTCCATTCGATGCACAGGAAGGGAGGTAAAGTACTTATATGTAAGTGCTGTTGTTTAGCAATCGCAAGTGATTGGGATCAAATCACGATGATAAACATAGGCTGTAAACATATACGCTTGCACACAACCTCTGGGAGTATCATCTCTTCTGGTTGAATACCAAGAGTGAAAGTAGATGGTGCAATGGAAGGCTACGTGTTATAAAAGCATGGATGAAACCCTAGAGTCCAAGATTTGTCCCTACATCTTCGGAAACAAAGCCCGCCAAAGATGATACGTTCAAAAAGAGAAATAAGGCAGAAGATTTCATGAGCTTTCTAGATAATATATACCCTGACCCGTAGCTTTGATTGCTTGCAACATCCACCATCTCCCCCATGTATATACTACCAACCAGTATAGCAAAAAAATCCCGGAGGGAAGCGGATCAAATTTTGGTCAGGTGTTGATCGAGACCTGCAAATTGCGGATCCCTGACGTGACCAACTTCTATCAGGCCTGGTTTTTGGGTGTTTGGCCCTGTTGACCCCCGTTGAATCAAGTGGAAAATGTGTGTGTGTGTGTGATTTGGTAGGGTTCGAAAAAAATGCAAAAATGATGAAAAGCACATGGGGGGTCTTAGTGCCTGGTTCTTTGGATGTTTCATACTCCAGGAAACAAGGATTTCCCGTATCACAGTATCAGATATCTGGCTGGGAGGGGTAGCATTAGCTGGCGAATGATTTTGACGGTGCTTCTGGATGCATTTTGTATGCTCCTGGCCATATGCATCTATATCAATGTTCCATCCCACTCGAAATAGCAATGGTTTCAGATATTCGGATGACCGTTTTCAAGACGTGCAACGATTGTTCCAAACCCCAAAGGCCTTGTTGCAGAGCATGAGTTCCACCAAAGCCCTCCAACCACTGAGATTGGATAAGGTGCGGAAGCCGGCCAAGCGGTTGGGGTTTAGGAAGGTGAAGGTGAATCTTGTGGTCTTTGTGGATGGATGACTTCATGGTCCAGGTGAATCATTGCCAGTTTTTCAGTCAAAACATATGGAGATTTTGCTGATTTCCCAACTCGCACCAAGTCCTTTTACTGATCTGAGATCCGTTCCATCTTAGGCACAAAATTTGGAGAATGTCTAGTTATCAGGTTGAATCATGTTGAATCTGGTCTGGTTCATCATACTTACCCCCTTTAACTTGTTATGTTGGTGCACCTCCATCCATGCCAGGAAGATGCCCAAGCAGCCATCTATTACGGTATGATTTGGTCCAACCCTTCGGACCGGAAGTGGTGAAAAAAGGGTGAACTTGGTGTATGAAAGTGTGTGCATTTTTTATTGCACGTTTTTTTAGAAATGGCAGCTGGGTTTGTAGTTTTTATGTTTTTTTTTCTAGATCCAGATGTTTGTTTCAGATTTCTGCTGTTGTTCCTTTTTTTTAAGGTTCTGATTTCAAGTCTCCGGGAAACCATTATTTCGGTTTACCCTAGACCTTTTCCGGCTGTGAGGACTGGGCTGGAATCCCTATCGAGATGGACACCGGCGAGATTTGTTGGGAGGTGCCGGACCTTCGCAGGATTTGTGTGGTCAAAGGTGCTTTCCAAGACGATAAGGGAGAGCAACCCTGTATTTTGCTGGATAGATTATTCCGGAAAGATCAGGATACTTTTTATCAGGGTACTTGCACTACTTAAACTAGTTCGTATCAGTATATACTATTTCTAAAGGTCTGCACTTTAGGTTTCCTGTGTTTTGAAAGAAAACACCATGTGCCGCTCAGTCCGACACATTGAGCAGCAACTGGAAATTGGCAGACTATTTGCCTCCTGCGGTGACTTGCTGGCATATTGCGGGAATGGGATTTTGAACCTTCCAGTGATATGCCTGTGATACTCTTAGACAACATCCATCAATCCGGTGAATCCGATTGAACATGCTAAATGCATCTAATCTAAATGCTAAAAATCGGCAAAGAATTCAGAGCGACCCGATTTTGTCCAGAGTTTGCGATGAATGTCTCTTTGGAGGTGCTTTAAAGATCATTTGCATGGGCTTTACATGATGGTAATCAACCTTTTTCTAGCACTGCTTAAGAGGACATCTAGCAAACCTTGTCATATCCGCAGATCTCAAGTCCATAATAGAAAGATGTGTGGATATTTTTGCTATCAGGTATTCCTCAAGATTTTCTGCAGGTGAGCTTTGAAATGCCTTGGTTCAGATTGGTGAGAGTCCTTGCGAATGGCAAGGTTTGTTATATTTTATATAGAAGCCAATATGAAAGGGTTCATAAACCTTCATTCATTACGAGTTGTGCCAACAGTCTTTTTTGGTGAAAAGGTGCTTTCACGTATGAAAGTTCATCCCCAAGTTTGGGAAGATTATCCCTGTCAATTCAACTTGTTTATTCGAGTTCTACTAAGAATCAAAGAAATGAATTGTTTATTTTAAGTAAGGATCCTGTATTACCCTCCCAGAAACTAACATATCTCATCCAAGGGTAGTTGGGAAGATAAGCTTCCTTCTCCAAAGGTGGGATATGTTAGTTCCCTGAAGGGTAATCTTTACTTTCCACGATTGGCATCGGATTTTTGTTGGGTGGAAAAAATCTCTTAAGGTTCAAGGAGTCGTCCGTACCTTTGCCGCAAATCTCTTGCTGGAGCAGGGAATCTCGGGGAAATTCCCACGACATTTGTCGGTTTGAAGGAGATGGATGTGTCTCAAAATTCGGGATGTGTTTGGCGGGAAACCAGCTAAATTTCTTCCCTTTCATTTCGAGACATACCATACTCGTACCAATTTGTGCTGTGGATCCTGTTGAAAGTACTTGACATTGGGGTTGGTTTGGACTCAGTGACTCCTCATCTAGTGCCAACCAATCGCAACCAAAGAAGGTAGTATAAGTGCATCCACCCAAGAAAACCGAGAACGGACTCAATTCCGGCAAGTGAAATACAGTGTAGAAATTCAACATCATTCACCCAGAGAATGCACATCATGATATTTCATGATATTTCTATTGTTACTTTTGAGTCAGATCTTGCCAGATGTGAAATGAACATTGACTGCATGATGCTGTGTACTATGAAGACTTCAGCTTACACTTACGTAATATGATGTATCGCAAGCTGTTGATATATGCAAGGTCTTTTCATATTTTTCTCATTAACCTTCAAAGAATTCCTGGGAAGAAATGTTTTTTCTTCAGCCCATCAACCACGAATTGAATCAGTTAGCATCCCCGGTCCAAGGCCCCAACAGATGCTGGGTCGACGCAGTGGTTTGTTCACAGAGGAGGAGGCATGCTCTTGGAAAACGATCAAAGCCAGTGATGGTGATGAAATATGATATCTATATATATGAAGTTATATATATATAATATATTTATGAATACATCATGATATATAAAATATCTAGATATAATTAGTTGTATGATTTTATGATACCTGTATATATTTGAGCATAATTTTGAATTGGTTATGAGGTATGGTTCTAAGCCTTGGATCTAACCCATTTTTTGGGGGTTATTATTAATAGCTTCACAGAAAAAGATTGAACAGATGGCCAAGGAGGTGGTCAATGTAATGTTTCTTGTTTCCAACGGCTTGGTGCCTACCTGTGATGACAATGCTGCTGGAACATGTTTTGGTCTTTTTTAGATCCAATTGTTTTTAAATGTGAACTTCCAACACCCAAGCGAACCTAATATACAGCACGGATGAATGGAGTAGAAAAATAATGAAAAATAGAAGCTGAAAACGATTGACTTAGGAAGGGCGTTTTGATTGATACCTTTACATAGATCATCATGTTTCTGGGTTCATTTTGAAATGCTGAAGGTGTTGAACCTTCATTCTCGTGGCACAGCCAGGTCAATGCCAACTTCAAAGCTGCCAACATGGCAGATATGGAAGTGGATGAGGGAAATGAGAAGGACGGCCTGGCGGCCAGGGAAAAACGGCAGACCCGGCAGTTTCTCATTCATCCAAGAAAAACGGCTTCTTCCCGGGATGTCCCTAGAATTTAGCAAATCGTTGGTAGGTGGGTCATAAAACCCCAATACTCCCATGTAGAAGTTGGTCATACAGTAAGTTATAACCTAGTAGCTGGTACTTGGAAGAGAGCAATGAACAAACGATGAACAAGGTTGAAGTGTCAAAACTCCTTCCATGAGCAATTTGGAGCAGGTTCTGATCAGCATGTTTTGAGGTGGTTTATGTACATTGGTGGTTCAGCCTATTATGATTTATAAATTTGGATGTGCCTGGAAGAGTAAACTACAAACTTTAACAATTCATGAACCCATTACTGTAACCATTGGTGAAAAAAGTAGTACGTACATCTACGTCGGGGCATCCTCTTAAAATGCCTTGATTTCAGATGAAATATTATAATTCACTCAAATGGATCCAAATGGTACCCCTCAAATCATCCAAGGGGGTCAACCGTTGGGTTTGGTTGTTTGTTAGGAATACCGCCAAGAAACTATCCCTTTCAGTATAGGTTCCTGGGCTTTCAACACAACCAACCCGCCAGCCTAACAGTTGATTGTCCATTGGATGACTTGAAATTCAAAGTTTACCTTTGATCTCATGTTTTCATCTAGAAACTTCCACCCTGCGGACAAATGATGGTAGTCCGTTGCATAGACATAGACATTCAAAGGAAAGAGCCAACTTGAGTATTTGTCCCATAACCATCAACACGATATGGTACACAGTCAGAGGATTCGAGAATCGGACAAATAAAAATAGAGACTGCACATATCTTATGAGATATTCTAGAAGATACTCTTGGATCTCACTACAAAACCGGAGATTTGCATGAGAGAAATGGATCTTTTTGTTGGCTCCTGCGAAATCCTTAAAAGAAGATTCCGATGGTTTCAAACATGTTTATGATCACCCCCATTTGGGAAAGACTCCCCAAGTTGACGAATTATGTTCTATTTCGACTCGGTTGAAAGTTGGTAGAAATTGAAATCAACTCGCAGCTTGTTCAAAGGATCAGGATGACCTAGATGGCGACGAGAGGCAGGGTCAGAAAAAAAATAGACCGTCCGGTCGTTGTTGACCGTGTCAACATGGAAAGACCATTGAATCCTATGTACTGTCACGGGTGGTGACTGGCTGTTAATGACGTAAATCATGGCCGCCAAACAACCAACTGGCGTGCGTGCACGAAGCCAGACAAAGGATAGTAACAGAATCCCCCCACAAAAAAATTGATTTAAGGTAAATTGGTTGTGGAATCCACTTAGACGAGTGAGATTCATCAAGTGCCCCAGGGACGAAGAGATGCAAGATGCAGAGATGCCAGAGGCAGAGGATGTCGCAGATGCTGTGCAGGCCGCATTGGATTGGATATTGGAATTGATGGCACTTTCATTTAGCCTGCAACGATCTGCAACGGTTGAAGGTGATCAGTGATATGTTTTTTTCATGTTTATCCCACAATTTACATCAGGTTTTATACATCACAACAACTGGTGGAGCATTGGACTGTCACGAGTGATGGATATTGGTGAGTGAGACCTTGTTGGTGTTTGATGGAAAGGGTGTTGGGGGACAAAATTCTTCTGAGGAGGTGGTGTCATGATGTGATTTTTTCCGCTCTTTTTCAAATATGGGAGTCATTTCCCATTATGAATAGCGATTCACTTTGGTTTCAGCCCTTAGTGGCAGAAGATGTTGATTTTCCCGCGGGCCTCTTTTGTTCCAAGTGCGAAAAAAAAACACCCCAACCACTGACCTTCCTCGGCTGGCGGAGGAAAAATCCAAGCCGTTGGGAGAAAAAGAAGTGGATCAACAAACCGCGAAGAACTTGGAGGAGTTGGTGTGATGTGATGTCAAATGCAGCCTTGATGCTTCTGCCACTGTTTTTTTGATGGGTAAAGAGAATCCATCCAAAAAATTCTGAATTCAGGTTGGTGATGAAAACTTCTGAGATCAGGGAATGATCAGTGGGGCGACAAGGAAAGTCAGAATAGGAAGCATAAGAAGCATTAGCTTTTATGCCAACAAAGGTTCTATTGTGAACTTGCTGTCTCTAGAATCGAATCCTTCATGCAAATGTTACATGATGTTGGAGAGAGACTATGGACAACTCAATCAACGCGATGCCTTACTGGGCAAGCAAATTGCTCCCTTCTGAATTCTATTTGATTCCCACTATACTTATCCGTAGTCAAGCTTTCAAAGGGGATTTACGAAGGCCTTACTTCTGAGATGTGGCCATATAGTTTATGCCCCAGCTGCTTGGTAGCATGCAAGATATGATGTTCTTTTTGAGTTTGTGAATGAAGATATTGAAAACCCGCCTGATTGAACTAGATGTTTCATCCTTCGCTACCACAGATCACAGAATCTCATCCTCCACGATGACATGGCTCGGCAGGAACTACGTGAATGGATCAAGACCACTTGGTTCCAGGCTGCCTTCGAAAAATGGATGGAATTGACTGATGCAGTTGTTGAAGGGTCCACATTTGGGATGGGTTGGGATACAAGACCCAAAAGGAATGATGATCATGATGGTGATTTATATATATATATACATTTACCATTTACCATGGCTGGAATTCCAAGTCCAGAATCTCCGATTTTGAGGCAAACATGTTACAGTATCTACTTTTTGTGGGAATAGTCATGAAAGACCAGCCAATATCCATTGGTGCAGGAGTTTGTCCATCAAGGGTATGTCTTCCAACCGTACCATTGGTTACCCTCAGCGACTCCGAAACATTACTAGAAGTAGAGTAGAACAAAGGAAGCCCTGGCAATTCCGTTCAATTTTGGAGAGTGTGTTAGTTCCGAGTTTTTTCCAATAGAAAACCCAAGAAAGCAGATCACAGCAGGGTTTTCTTGGCCACTGGCATGTGGCCATCCTTAACCATTTTTTATTTTTTTATCATATTTTATCACATGGAAAGCAAGTGGCCATTGCTAGACAAGCTCATCCAACGGAGACTCCGAGTTCTGCAGGAAACCAGAAAGCAAATGATCGACTACGTCAGTGATCTTCAGGTTTGTGGGGTGGAATGGGAACATGAATGAATGGGACAATGATGGATAATAGGATGATAAAGAAACTTATAAATGGGATATTGCTTCGGGTAATTCGGCAAAACATCAAGGGACACTCCTAAAGGTGATTTAGTCGGGAGCTCAGCCGGTCCGGGGTCCGGTAGAAATGAATGATATTCTAGTTGATTCAGGGATGTTGTAGGGGAAGAATTAAATCCTCAACATATCCATTCTGATCTCACTGTGAAACCAATGATCGGATAATCTCAGAGTCTTGCGGATGATTTGTTCTTGGACAACTCATTGGTGGTTTTTGAAGACAAATAGTCTTGTTCTGCATGCAAACATTTGATGACTTGCGACATCAGACGCAACACTGGTGAGATTGTTCGACTGTAGGACATCGCATGAAAATCAATTTCTCTCAAACTTCCAGTTTATGTACCTTCCAGGGAACAGTCACATATCCCATCAAAAGTCGCTTTTGAAGATGATTTTTCTTTTTCAAAGGTGGGATATGTTAGCTTTTTGGGGACGGTATATACATATATTTATATACATACACTCAAAGTGTAGGAAACAAATTCCAACCATTTCAACATCACTGTCGCTATGAGTGGTCTCAGTTCCCCGCCAATCATGAGTGAAGCTATTTCAGGTAGAAAACCAATTCCATCCCCCCAAAAAATCAATCAAGATCCCAAAATGAAAACATCAGGACATGCCATCGACCTCAACAGACCCAATCTCAAAAGATCCAAACAACAAATACCACCTCAAGATATCCCGGATGATTTTAAGCGACAGGTGGATTTTTCACCTGAAGCTTAGGCTGCTAGGTATGGCCACCTGGGTGCCAGGCACGACGTTTGAAGGAGCTTTCGCAAGAGCTTCGTGATTTGGATCTACTACCAGGAGGGATGACTCCAAAATCCCAAAAGCCAGCGAGATTCAAAAAACGGATAGGATATATGATATATATATATATGTATGGATATATCATGACCTGGAAGCTCTTAAAAAAGCTAGGATATGATCCTTTTTTTAGAAGTGGTAACCTGGTACCAAGTATTGTGATTTTTGCTTCTTGGATGTTTCTAGAGTATCCGGCGACTTCAGGAGCTGTGGGAAAATTGTTCTATCCGATTTGTTTTTGTAGGACTTCAAACGTTGGTTGTATGTTTGTGGCAAAATACGGGTGGGGGAATTTGCATGTTTCACGTGTTATTCGTCTTCAAGGTGTTCCTCTACTGCGCAAGTCGCAACTGCACAAATCTGCAGTTTGGGCAGATTAGATGTGCTGAGTTCATCACAGGTTTCACTCATGGGTGTTCCAAGCACTTGCCAATCAAGCAGTCCATAAGAGTTCATCATGAGATATACTGATATGGTTGCAGCTGTCAGTGGGGTCCTGGATTGTTCCTCCCCTTAAAACCCTGATACACGCTCCGAACACCATTAAAAGATCCTGATACCACGTACCATGCTGGAGGAGAAGAGAGTGAAGCTGAAGACGACATTATCCCTGGAAGGGATGCAGAGGAGTGGGCATTTCAATGCCGCGATGTGTCCTTTTCCACATTCAATGTAGCAAGATACCGTTTCACCACCGACGAAAAAATTACCATGAATCACCCCGTGGAAATCCACCAGCAAGGTAGAGCAAGGAGAAACTTAATGGGAAAGCTTCCTCCTATATGATTCAATGGAAAATGTATTGAACATGTCCGGTGTTGCTAGGAGACCCCCTCAACCAAAACGACCCGAATTTTATGTGGTTGGAGGTTGGCGGTTTTTTTTGTGCACCCCGAAACTTGGGATATCCATGATCACAGGATATCCATGAAAATCGGATATCCCATGGATATCGCGACTGCAACATATTTTTACATATGTTCCCCATTTGGTGGTTGAATTCGCCAACACTATTAGTCTGCTCACGCCGCCAGGATCCTCACGCCATAGCGATTCGGAGGCAACAAAGGTTGAGGCATGATTTGGGTGAAAGATGTATCGTGACACTTGAATGATGTATTGTGTATGTATTTATATAGTGTTAGTGTGTCTTGGTTGCTGTGTTGATTTGTTTGTTTGTGTTCTCATTTGTTGGTTGTGCACGTATGTAAAATTTATTGATTGATTTAGTGACGCAAGATTCAGGCATACCAGTACCTTTGAGATAGTATTTACACGCGTAGGGTACGTTTGGAGCTTGCAAGAAATACTGAGATATGACAAAATCATAGTCCCAACACATCTGCCTCTATCCGTTTATTGCAATATTTCCGAAAAGACAGCAATCCAATGGGTTGTGATTTTTGATGCTTGTGAAGCAGCTGCAGAATTCGGTGGACTTGACACTGGCCAGCGATTCTAGAAGCACCAGTGAGTCACTGCAAATGTTGGTGTGTTGAATTAAGGTTAGGGTTTCTGCAAATAAAGATTGTTTGAAAGAGTCTTTGACCAAGACTCCAACATTCCTACTGGTCAGGTGTAGTGCTCCGGACCAGTTTTGAAACCTGCACCAATTCATCCATCGTTCTTCAACTTGGAACACTCACACTTTCGGAACGCTCAACCTGAGTCAACCTTCAGATATGTAGTGCTGGAAATGCCAGTTCTTGAAGGGTGTTGTTACATTGTTGTCGATGATGTTTTTGTTGGTTTCTCCGTATTTTTGGTGTTTTATTTCGGTTTATCCTAGTAAGAAGTCTGATACTTTCCCATACCAAAGCCTGAACGTCAACAATCAAAACCTCGAGGCAACAACTGGAAAAGAAGTGGTCTTTTCCAGACATTCCGGGCAGGTGGGGTCGGATGAGCTAGTGGAGTTGGTGAGTTGTTTGGCGAGGAATCCTTCCATACAATCGTGGCGATGTTGTTGTGATGATGTTGTTACAAGCAGATTTTCTAAGAGTACCTTCAGATTAGATGTGCTGGTATTAGTAGTCAAAAAGTTATATGAATTGAACTTTAGATGCTTGATTAGTGATGATTGATTAATGCTTACTTCCATACAAGACATCCAATCTGTTCCAACCCCTGTGTGCGAATGCTTGCTACAATGTGCTCGCCAGGCGCGGGGCGCCTGGTGCAATCGACATTGAATGCATGCGTGCAGGATGCTCAGCCCACTGGACTCCAAGCAAATGTGAGCCTGAATATTAAGTATTGGAAAGGTGGATGGTACGAACGAGTTGACCTCTTGAAATTGCATTGTTCTCCTTTTTCAAAATAACTATTATAGTGCCATGTGCATAGTTTTATAGAGGTTGTGGCTGTAGCATGTCTCAAGATCGCCAGTCGCAAAATCTTGAAAGAAGAAGAGCAGCCAGTGATGGCAACAGGAGCAGGCACTTGGAAAGATGTGCATACCCTCAAAGCCATGAAAATTATTCTCAGTCCTACATGGTAGCTTGCATTTCTCATTTCTCGCCGACACGGTTGTACGCTCCAAATAAAGGAATGTGGATGCCACTACTGTATATACGTGCATTATTTTCTTGTGTGTTGTGCCTGCATGGGCACGTCGCCTAATTTGTGCCAGGGTCAACAAAAAGATACATATATCAGAAATTGATAGGAAGATCAAAGTACAGTTGCTCCAATATATTTTGGTATCAGAGTTTTCTAAGTTGCACATCAGTTTATTTTGATTGCTGGACTTGTCTTCATTCTTTGCGATGAAATTTATGAGTGTAGTACCTGGCTAAAAAAAAGTGATCAACCTTAACACTTGACAAGACAGATCACCCGTGAAGTGAAGAACATTTAGGCCATCATCCAGATCTACAAATTGGATGACAGTCTCAGCGACGAGGTATTCCTGAGTGAAAAGCCGGTTGTGTTGACAAAACAGGGAGATCCATGTGTGATAACGTTGGAAGGTGTTGGATTACATGTCTAAGCTGTGAAAGATTGAACCAATTCTTGGGAATGTGTGATTGTAGAAAGAAGGGAAACAAATAAGATGTAAGATGAAATTGATGATGAAGACTGCCAGATGTTCGGATGAAAGAAATGAAGAGAGGTTTTTGCCCAAACGAATGTGTTGCCCAATTGCCTGCAGTATTTTTGAACAAGTCATCGACAACTACTAGATGGGACCTTCAAAAGATGGGTAAGACACCAAAAGACCACTGGTAGTCCAGATGTATATATTTTATTTGATCCAAGTTGCTCATGAGATATTCCCCAATGCTGTTTTGAAAAAGAAAAAAGAGAAGGATGAAACGGTACTTTGAATACTTTGAGTTGTTTTTTAAAGGCCCAGGATTCTGGTTTATCAAATGTTTGTTTCTATTTTTGGGTTGGTTCAGTACTTACTTCGCAATTGATGCCACTTCCAAAGCTAGGAAGTGCTGGTGTGGTAATATTTGATGATATATGGTACTTATATCAATCCGAAAGTATGATGGGCATTAGCATCAGGGACATTGGGACTGAGATGTTTCCGCGTTTCCACTTTGTATGAGAAGTCTGAGAAATTTACAGACATTCTAGGGTAATAACTTGGAGGAAATGGACAGATAAAGCATCATCTATAGCAATGAAAGATTGGATTGAAACAATTTCATGTTAAATGCTTACAGCATTTAAAAACACTCTGGTAAAAAAAACATGAGACATCAGCAAAAAGGTTCAACTCTTCGTCTTCTTGTGGGGTGGACTTTCTACTCATAATTTGATCAAAGCCCTGTAAAGCGAAGCCGGAACACCAAAAGCGAAGCCATATTCCCTATACATCCATATACCACGTTTTCACATAATGAAAAGGACTTCAGGAACAGGCCCCTTTATACTTCGACATGTATTTGCGATTTCATTTTTGTGTGTTTTTTTGTCATTCATTTGGGTTAATCTGCATCTTGGCTGCACGGAGCCTATGCCCAGCTCAAACATGAAACTCACAATTTTGTTCTCGTCATTCATTTCAGGAAAATCCAGAGTTTATAAGCAGACCAAAAGCGAAGCCTAAGCGAAGCCAAAAGCGAAGCCTAATTTCAAAAAAGCGTCCCTTTACAAGACCTGGTCCAACTTTGAATGAAGCAGCTGCACGTGACATGCAGAATAACCCGCATGGACCTAAGTGGCACATACAAATTCCAGACCTACCACGGACCAGGCCTGATGCTCATGTCGTTCAAATGCACAACGCCCAGATAAATTTTTCATATTGCTGGCAAAGCATCCTCAACAAATACACCACACATGGCATTGAAATCCTCGACGTGAGTTTGTGAAAAGAAGTGCATTCCTGATTTGACAAATCCGCATTTGGGATTTCTGTGAATATATTGATTTCCTATGGGGACTGTACAACTATGATAGACAAAATTATCAAAAGCTTTGCAAAGCGAAGCCGGAACACCAAAAGCGAAGCCTCCAACGATAGTCCACTTTCAGGCCTTTTCATTTTGCAGATCCCTCACCTGGCAATGGGAAATATCACCAATTTGAAGATGTATCTCCTATTAGAAAAATGGTGGGTTTTCCAGCGAGCTATGTCAGGAAATACCAGGGGCCCTTGAAACCTTCGATTTTTTTGATCGCATCCAGGTGGATCACTTACGTGATGCCATGTGCGAGATTGTAAGGGTTGGGGAGCCTTACAAAAAGTTTTTTTGGACCGTTGGGACAGTGTCCCTGTTTGTTTCTCGGTCAAAGTAGATAGACCAGATGATTTTGCCACAAAAATAATGTAGGTGTATACATATTCATATTCACATGTTTATCTGAAACTTTATATAGAGTCAAAAATCATGTTTGGTATTCCAATCAGCCCAAACATTTTTGTTGATGTCATTTTTGTTAGCCCAGTTGAAGGTAAAAGGGGGTCCATTTTCCCATGGCTCGTTAAAACAGGATAATCAGATGACATGAAACAATGCAGATTTGATTAGGATAATGAAATAATGCACCTTCCTACAAAATGCAAGTCACCTTCTTTCCAGAACAATTTTTGTTGCCTCTCACATACATGACTTGGCTGCTGAAAATTATTGGATCTCTCCAACAATGAACCCAACAATCCTAAATTTGGTGGCCCATTTTGCACTTCCAAACTTCACAGTCCCTTTCAACTCATATCAGGGTAAAGGTGACTTGTTGTGGTTTGGGTTGGCGGATGTCGGCGGCCAAGGTCAGCTCGTTCCAACATGGTTTGGATTTCGATAGTCCGGCCTTTCCTTTGATTCTGCGTGATGTTTCATGTCAAAGGCGGGCTTTGTGAACACGGGCGGTGATGGTGATGTTGAAAAAAATGTCACCCGGAAGATGACACAAGATGACATTGGCATCGGTTGAAAGCACCAATCCAATAGACCTCTCTAAATCCTTGTTGAATGGTGGCACACCAACGTTGTTTAGATGGACCAGTGATAAGTGGATAAAATTGAACACTCAGGTGAATAAACACGTCGCTGGCTGGAAAAGAAGCTTTGAATTATAATTTCCTATTAAAGAAAAGGACTCTCCAAAGGGCAGATGTGTTTCCTATTCCATTCGAAGATGTCTGTATTTTTATGTATTTCTTATTTCGATTGCTATGTTGATTTACCAATTGGAGGTCAATCTCCCAACTCAATCTCTCAAGGAGGCGGGCCCAAGGGTCCGAATGCAATCAATGCAAATTTGACCGATCTGGAAATGTCTTGAAAAATTCTAGAGAATCATGGGGGGTTTTGTATTTGATGGTACACACAGGGATTGAAAGTGTGTACTTTTTATGCATGTAGGTCCAGACATACATTTCACAAGGCGAAAATGTTATTTAGGTCAAATCATTCCATTGCATCCACTCGCGCGACATAGCAATTACTCAATTCTTACTTTTTGGTACGATTGTCACGAGATCAAGGTGCAATATCCCGTATTTCAGGGTTCTCAAGGCCACGGAAACATTCCAATTCACCCAGATATATTGTAAACATAGAACAACATATGTATCATTCGAATTCATTTGATATATCTTGATGCACTGCAACATAATGTAGCAATATGTACTAACTGTATAAGACAGCATTCCATGGTCCATGGTCCCATCCCCCAAAATGCTAATGCCCCCCAACCCCTTACCCCTTGTCGTGAGGTGCTGTGAGGCAAGTCATGTGGATGTGACATCACATCCCACCCGTGGTCCTGGACTTTGGGTTTGGGACACTCAAACTGGACTGAAGAAGGACAAAAGCTGATACCGAAAAAAAAACGGAGGATGTGAGTTTTTGTTGCAAGATACCAGTTATATCCAGTTATGAAATAATGATTTCTTGACGCTCCTCAAGGGCTTTTAGGGTTTTTTAGGGGGGTCACAGATGTGATGTTTTAGCGCTCAGTGATTTGATTTCTTGAACCTTTTGCGGTATGCCATAATGGTAGAGAGCGGGATGATTCGAATGGTCAAACTCATGTTTCATGGTGGAATTGATAGGAGAGTTGCAAGAAAACGGCAGAGTACACCTACAATTTCACAATGATGGTGTGTTTATTGCAACACATTTGGTGCAGACAAAAGAGATACCATGACCATGACATTGTCAAAGTGCTGTTTCACCATGGAAATATGACATCAGTAGCCCCGTGTATTGATACTACTCTTCATGTTTTCACATTGTTTTCATCAGATTTTTTGACCCGAAAGGAATTATAGAACCGATTTCCCACAGGTCAACAACGATCTTAAAATAGATTAAAACAGTTATGAAACTGAGCAACATCTTCCAAGTGTGTTGCCCGGACAGGTTCTAGATGTGTTCCTCAAAATACGAAATAATGCAGGGTGAAACAAGATAATACAATATTTAATTTGAACGTATATAAGTTTATATATGATTATACAATGTATGGTCCATCAATCAAAACTCGAGATCGATGTTGCTCTCAAATTCATCGAATGGTCGGAAATGATGGTACAGAGTCCATCGGTTTCCGAGGTGTGCACCAGATGCGATCAAAGCTATGACAAGGCCCTTTTTGACCTAAGGGACTATGACTCCGTAGGGATGGTCATGTCAGTAGTCAGTAGTAGTGGTAGTAGTCGCAGTAGCAGTAGCAGTAGCAGTAGCAGTAGCAGTAGCAGTAGCAGTAGCAGTAGCAGTAGCAGTAGCAGTAGCAGTAGCAGTAGCAGTAGCAGTAGCAGTAGCAGTAGCAGTAGGAGTAGGAGTAGGAGTAGGAGTAGGAGTAGGAGTAGGAGTAGGAGTAGGAGTAGTAGCAGTAGTAGTAGTAGTAGTAGCGGTCATGGTCATGGTCATAGTCATAGTCATAGTCAGTAGTTGTTGTTGTGGTGGTGGTGGATCTATGCGTATTGTGTCTAAGGATTTGATGCACTTAAAAGTACAAGACACACGCATCTCACGGCCTATCATGTGATTGTTAGGAGCAAATGTATGCTCCTTGCTGGACACTTGCAAGAAATCAGTGCCAACAAGAGTTAGATTTACAGTGCAACACTTTAAGCAGTACAAACAAGTTTGGCTGTTTGGATCAATGTAGGCCGTATTATTGCGACCCTGTGAAAAAATTGTCGTTATTACCAAGACATAAAAACATCAAATGAGCAACCAGAAAATTTTTGGGAGCCCCATTGGAGCATCCTGTCCCTTTGTCAGGATGCAATGCAAGCTCGCTTAGTGGATTTGTTGCATAGCATTATCCAGGTCCGCGGGTTGTTTTTGCCGGAGACAACAAACAGTTCTGAAAGACTATCAACGCGTTGGGGAAGGGGTTTTAGATACTTCAAAGGCAAGAGGTGGATGGTTTGATTTGGGATGGATTTGGAGTTTTCCTGCTGAAGCAACCTGTTGTGTCAGAAAGTTTTTGTTCTGACATGAGATTGAGCAACTGAACGCATTGCAACTACTCGCTCTTCAGTTGGGTTCCGTCCACAGGCGTGGCAATCGCAGGAAGTGGTTTGCAAGAAGCACCTTGGATCTTCGCAGGGGAATGCGGTACCTTCCAGCAAACAATCCTACGTACATCTTCATTCGATTTTCCATTTTCCAGCATGCGACATGTCATAGTCCTGGGGGGTATTACCTATAAAAATTTGGCAATATTGTCAGTGTAGTTTCATCCAGGTAAAAACTGATCATCCCCAAAGAAACAGAGCCGTTCCATCCGACGTCCCATGTCGTTTTTCCGTTCGAATTTGGAAATCTAATGTTTTGATCCAGTTCAAGGTGTCGAGGATTGCGCTCAGCACAGATGCAGCAATTCTGTGAATGCTTCGGACGTTTCGAGGAGAACGTTGAATGGGGGATGATGGAAAGGTACTTGATCAGCGATAGTTAATGAGCCAAAAAGTCTAGCCGTATTTGTGCTAATTTATAACGACCTCAGCCGAGGTCATTCCAAACTGCTATAAACTGCTGTTTTGTATCCCAAAATGGCCTCAAATCTGACTTTTGAAAGTATGGCAAGCTCATCTTTCTAGGAGGTTAGTATATGATGCCGTATGACTTTAGAATGATTTGAGACCAACACAATTCTGGTGTAAGTCATCATGCTGTATCATGTTTTTCAATGATTTGCTACTGTATGATTTAGGACCCGGACTTGTTGCAGATGTGTGTTTTCCTTGGGGAATTTCAACCGTTGGAAACGACACCATCTTTCAGCAGGAGAGCTTCAAAGTGACAGAGTTCCACCAGTTGATGCAGGTTTTGCGCTCCTTGACCGAGCCGCGCCTCGGACCCAATTCAGAAGTTGGAAACATTTTTTTTGGTGGAGAATTTTGAAGGCTGGGTGAAATTGAGGATAGCAGTTTTGTAGAAAAAAAAACGCAGATGTTTAGGGAGCATGGGAGGTTTTGTATTTCAATTATCCAACTATTGGTCAAGAAATTTCTGACATCCATATGTTGCGTCTCGAAAAAAACGGAGATCTCAAATTTGCCTGGCACATGTAATAATGATGTTTGATGAATTTGATGATTGTAGATCGATCATTTTAGTAGAAAACTTGGGGGATTTTGAGGATCCTTAATTTTGAAACACAGCCAAATCAGCTAGACTCAAGAGGATGAACCCCTTTTAAAGTTGCTTACGCTACATATAGCTAAACAAAAGTAAAGGATAGGCAACCCGACCTTTGTGTTGATTTCAGGATTTTTCATGTTTGGGCGTTTTCTGAATTTAGCCAAGGTTATGGCATAGAAAAGGATCGAATGAAACCTGTTGATTTGTCACATGTTTTGTTTCTGCTTGAGGTATGGGGTTACAAGTTTAGCAGGTTTCAGATGCTTTGACAGGCTTGGGTTCGGTTGGTTGGATACTCAGTGTCATCTGGGCCAGAACTTAGGCATGATCTCCCCTGGCTGCGTGAGAGTCTCGATTTCTACGAGAGTGCTACACAGGCTGGGGCCAACTGTCCCATCTGTCTCGCCTCTCCCAGCTAGTTGGGAAGATTAATTTCTGAACTTCGATTGGTGGGATATGTTATTTTCCTGGAGGGTCTGTTTTTTTTGTCCAGCGGCTTGTGTTGTGTGCTCTTTATAAATATGTATATATAATATATAGATATAGGTATATGGTTGGGGAGAGAGAGAAAGAAAGAAAGAAATGGCTTGATGCATTTTGATCGTCCAATTGTTTTCTCTTTTCCAGCAGACTTGTTTTATGTTTTGCTTGGTATCTCTTTTGACGAGAAATGCAGGGAATGCTGACCCAACTTAGCCATGAGATGTCATGAGTATGTCATGGGCATCCAAGATAACTCGATTTTTTTTCACAGGAAACGGTTGGAGCAAAGGGTTGCAACTAGCTACCTGGCGGCTGAGCACTTGTCAGATATGTATAGTACATATATCTACATAGTATGTAGATATGTGTATATATATATTTACTATACATACACATATATTTGTGAGTCATCCTAAGAATTTCCAGTGAATCGCTGTAATTCATCATTGTCAATCAGCGGCCTTTTTGGTTCCCTAAAAAATCTCCTGCATTTTCCCTGCAGGCATAGGTTTCGCGCCATGTCCAGGTGTGGGGGTTCAGCTGTAGGATGTGGATGATTGTTGTGATACAAAATGGTGCGTTTCGCTTTCGGGTGGTATGGGAAACATATGTACTTTCTCAGTTTGAGGGTGTTTGAGGTGCATGTTTCAGGATTGGACATGATTGGACATATGATATACTTCTTTCGAAGAAAGCTCCATACCGTACGCCCCAGCAGATAAACGGTCTAGATGAATATCTTATGATGCATGTTATATCAGTTATATCCATACTGATTCAAGTGCGATTCCTAGGATGCTCATGGGGAGCCTGAGAGATCTTAAAAGATTCCACTCGTGGTCCTACGCAGGCCCATTGGTCAAGCTCTTTGGTGTGAGCGTAGGTTTGCGGGCGGGTCTGCGATGGGTACATACGCTTGTTGTATGTTTCAAGTCCCGCTGTGGCAAAGTGGTTGATGAAGGGTGTCGCCACTGTCACAATTTGTTGGAAGTTCGATCAACGCAAAAGTTCCAAGGAGATTCTCACAACATGTCAGAACTTCATGAAATGTCTTGTGATGATGCTCCATCTCCAAGTCGTGACATACTCAGAACTTCCTGGGTGGGGCCAAGCCGGCAGAAGATCCATCCGGGCTGGAATCATGCGGACGTTTTATGATCCTTGCGAACAAGTGTTTCTGCAACAGCTCTTGATGGATCTCATGAAGCATGGACAAAGTGAGGCTTGTATAGATCCCAAATCACCGGGGGAACGGTGCTACCTGTCGGAAAAATAATCTGAATTAGATAAAATTAGATAAATATAAATATGATAATATATTATATATATATATTAATTAAAAAATATAAAAATGATTATATATATATTGCGGAATATTAATGTATATATATCCGGCAATTTTTTTGCGATCCCGGCCGAAATTGCCTTAAATAATGATTTAATTAGGTAATTCATTTAAATATATATAATTTAGATTTAAATAATATAATATTTCTATCTAAATATTTATATATCTTTTTTTAGATTAGGTAAAAAATTTATTATTTGATATATTATATTTATGAAGAAAAAAATATATATATATATATAAATAATAATAAATTAATTTGATTTTTATTAATATAAAGATGAATAATATATTTATATATAGATATAAAATATATATATATTAATAAAATTAAAAAAATAGATTAATACATATTTAAAATAAATTTAAAAAATATTTAATTAAAAATATTTTAAATTATAAGAATAAAATAAAA